>SJYO01033645.1:17744220-17841876 GCA_006410555.1 Capra ibex | reverse complement strand
CCTACGAGTCCTTTAAGGTCCCCCTTTTGGACTCCAGACTAATCGGAACGGTAGTCTCGAGAACGGTGTACCGGAACAGTGCCCACCTTAAGGAGTGCGACCGAGGGCCGTGATTGAGTCTAACTATTTTACGACGTGCATCACCGTCTTAACGTAAGTCAAGTTTCCGTGTCCCTTAGAAGTTAAACTATTGGGAAAACAGTTCAAGATTTAGATTTTTCTTTTATTTAGTCAGACTCTTATAAACAACTGTTATATTAAATCTTTACTTAATATTTTTATATACATTTTATATGTTTATATACTTTTAGTTTGCTGTATTAAGATTCATTGGGTACACAGTGTCTTTCTTTTCGTGTTCCCATTGACTTTTATATAGCTTTTACTCTTGTGTCGTATGTTTTGGACACGATAGATCAATCTTATTACGATACGCCTTCAAAGACAGAAATGTACGAATATCAACTTTTTTTTTTTCTGGATTTTAACGTATTTAATTCGAAAATGCTACCTTTCTCTTCTAGTTCTATGGGTCTCCTGTATTTGACTTCCCTTCCTTCCCTTCTCACCTTTGGGAGTCTGACGTGTCTGTAATTTGTAGCATTACTGAGGAGTACTTGTTGAAGTACGGTTTTTCAAACCACTAAAGTCACTTTATCTACTTAAAAACCTTCCTGTTTTTCTTGCTAAGTTACATTTTATATTTTAAACTTATCAGGATGTAGATAATTTTCATAATTTGGTTGTTGTTGTTTTTTAAGGGTGTTTATTTTACAGTTTGGGTCTGTCGAAGTGACTTATTAAAAAAGGTGAATTCACACTTTATTATGTTTATGATGAGTTTAAGAAGTAATTTTATCTGGTCCCCCTTGTGAATAGGTTAAATAGAGATTTCGGTTGTAATGTTATAGTGCTGGTGTTTTAACAATTTTCTTTTTTTTTTGTGATATCTTTCTATAGGAGGTAATTTACCTTTGTTCATGAATTATTTTATAGTCGGTTACGTCGTGTCATTTGTGTGTCTCTCTGTCTTTCGTGTGTGGTTCGCCCCTAAACAGACCTGCTACGTTTACCCCTCCCGACTTGGGGCTCGAGGGCTCGGGTCTCACCCCAGAGGAAGAGTTTCCCACGGGGGGTTCTGCAGGGACTGTACGTCCGCCAGGGGCTCCTACTTTCGGTAGTAGTGTGTCCCCGTCTCAGTGTGTAGTCGCACGTCTGGTCCCTCGGTCTCTCTCCTCCCGATCGGACCGCCCCGGTGTCAGAGGTTGTCGGCTGACCCCTGACCCCGAGGGAGGTGGGAACCGGGGGCCCCCGAGGGTCGGGCCGAGGACGGACCCAGGACCTCTCGTCCCCGGACCCGTGGAGTGGGGGTGGGGCCCCGGAGGAAGGACCTGTCCTTCGGAGCGTCCGGACTTCGACGGCCGACGGGACCCCCGTCCCGCCCCCCGTCCACACGTGTAGTCCGTCCCTCGCTTCGAAGGTCGCTGACCTCGAAGTAGGAGGGGAGTGGGTCTGGGGCGCGGAGGGAGTGGACGGCCACCAGGGTCCGAAGGAATGAAGGGCCTTTCATTGAGGTTCAGCAGGTCTCACTGGGAGAGGGACCACCTTCCGTTAAACGTAGCCTCTGTTTACTCTCATTGGAGTCCCGGTTCGTCGCCGTCGACGGTCAGTGGGGCGGGCGTCTCAATCGGAGTAATCGTTTTCAGTCTTCACAGTCTTCGCAATTTTAATGCTGTAATCCAGGTTAATAGTACAGTGTTGTCAACCCCTCCAACAGCTCCCCCATAAGTAATCGAGTCTCTTAAAGTCCCCGAGGAAGGGACGTGTAACGAAACCCTCCTCAATGAAATGGAAGGAGGACTCTTAATTCGTGAAGAAGGTCCGGGACAGACATCCGTCGTGGTCGGCCGACGGAGGAGGGACCTGAGGCGACCTGGGCCGGTCCGGCCCGACTCGAGCACTCCACTCCCGCACTCCGGCCGTCCGTGGTCGGGTCGTCGGCACAGGGGTGGCCACAGGACCCAGGACCCGGCCCCGCCCCCCTCCCAGTCATACAGTCGTGCGGGTCCGAGTGTCGGGGCGACGGTAGGGACTCCCCGGGCCCGGAGAGACACGTCCGTCGACCGTGGTCGCGTCGGAGTCCACCAGAGGTGGACCTGCCTCACCTGTGGGATCCACACACGACCGCTTACTTACCTTAGGGGGACTGTTCGGGACGCGGCGTCCCACTGGGGAGTGCCGGGGTCGCTACGTCCGTCCCCGAAGTCAGAGGTCCTACCCGTGTTCGGGAGCAGGGAAGTCTTCCTCCGAGACGGACCGCGGGTGACGGGTCGGGCTCTTGTGGGTGCTTTGACTCCCCTCCCCACGAGTGCCCCCGTGTCTTGTCCCCACGTCCACGATAATCGAGGGGAAAAGGCTCCCCTTTTGGTCACTTCTCTGTCCCGCCGCGACCAACAATGTCTTCGACCTCGGTTCGTCGAAGACGTGGAGTGGGCTGCGGTCGGGGACCCCCGTCGGTGTGCCGAAAACGCACAAACACCCCCAGCTGACCCGGACCCAGCAGGACTGTACTTCGGTTTCCCGGGGAACTTCTAAGTCCCTATCCCCTCGTTCTCGGCGTGCCGGTCCCGAGAGACGGGATGCGGGGCGACCAGAGGGGTCGGGACGTACGACATAGATTGGGTCGTTTCAGGTGAAGTGTGGTGTGGCGTTCGGTCCGCTCACGGGCGCCTTCCGCCGCGAGGGTTACTTCTCCGCGGCAGCCAGTCCGACCCGTCCCTAGGCTCTCGTCGTCCTTGACGTACGCTTCTAAGACACACCTAAACGAATCCTACGCCTAAACTGTTGCCACTTGCGGCGACGGAAGGATTTAGAGGTAGACCCCCTGTTCCTTCCGGGTCGGGACAGTGGGCCAGTGGTCCCTGTTGACCGGAGCCCCCTCGGGGTCCGGGCGACAAATTTCGCGGACGTCGGAGTCCGTCGGTCGGGCCGGGGCCGTGGAGACGGGTGGAGTCCGGTCGGACCCCGGTGACGGGGGTGGAGGACCGGGACACCCAGGTCCGTTCCCGACGCACACCTCCCCGAAAGAGCCAGAAGTGGTGTGTCGGTCCGAACCGAGGACCTCCAGTGTCTCTACGTCGGTTGGACTTTACGCCTCTGTGCCCCCTCCCGGCCCCGTGGCGGAGGGGGAGGTCCGAGGGTGCGATCGAGGACAGTGGGAGAGTCCGGACGTCGGTGAGAACCCGTGTGCGAGTCGGAGTGGACGAAGGTCCCTCGGACAGGGACTAAGACTCGAGGGACTCGGAGACCCCAGGTCCCTTGGGAGCTGCCCGGAGGGGAGAGTGCCACTTGGGCTTACTACACGACGAGTGGACGAGACGGACTCAAGTCAAGCCCCCGGGACCGGAGTGGCGGGTGTCAGACAGACGCTCTCTTCTTCCGTTCACTTGTTCTCTGTTTCCAGTGTCAAGTGTCCTCCTTCAGCCCCTCGAATAAAAAGAAGGAGTGTTTAGTGGGACAGAAATGTATTACCGAAACAAGGTAACCCCTCTAATGGTTCGAATCATGTACTCTCCAGGAAAGAAGTCTTTTTGTTTTGGTTTTGTATAAGTGTTTGTCTTGTAAAAGGTACCTTATGTTCTCGAAGGAATTCATTGGGTAGGAGTACCCCCTCTTCTTTGGTGGAGGTAGCCTTGGGACGAGGGGTGGAAGGGGGTAGTGGTGGTCCACTTGGGGCGGGGGGTAGTGGTGGTTCAGTCGGGGCGGGGGGGTAGTGGTCCAGTCGGGGCGGGGCGGGAGTAGTGGTCCAGTCGGGGCGGGGGNGGGGGAGTGGTCCAGTCGGGGCGGGGGTAGTGGTGGTCCAGTCTGGGCGGGGGGCGGTAGTGGTGGTGCAGTCCCGGAGGGGGTGTAGTAGTAGTGGAGGTCCAGTCCCGACGATAGAGGAGACACGAACGGGAGGCCGGAGTAGTGACTTCGAAGGTCGCCCTTGACGGTTCCCCTGTTCAGGGGGAGTGTGTCGACTTGGAGTCGACAGTCTCCGTGACCGTACGGACCTCGTCGGTCCCTCCAACCGGTCGAGACGGGCCCCGGGGCGACTCTGCAGGGGCGAGACGACCCCGACTCGGAGGTCCGGGAGGGACGGGACGGTGGTGGTCGGGTTTGGGTCCTTCGTCCCGGAAACCGTGTCGGAACCCCTCACCCGAAGACACCTGGTGGAGGAGGTTCACGGTTCAGGGAGCGGGTGGGGACTCCAGGGGTGTTGGAAGACCCTCTCGCTACCGACAACTCTTTTGTACCTCCTGCCGTCTGGGAAGGGAGGTCCTAAGTGGGCTGGCGTAAGGAGTCGTCACCCGAGAGTTCCGGAGGGAGCAAAGATTCCGGCTAGTGGGCGGTGAAGTGACACACGGGCGACGTCCCTAAGGGTTGTGGGGTGGAGTAAAGGTGTCCCCTTTTGCTCCCTTCACCCGACCTCTGGTTCCCTTTGCTTTTCCTTCACGCGTCGGCCCCATTCTGAGACTCGGCCCCGGAGGTCCTGCGTCCACGTGTGTGGAGGGTGTCGCCGGAGTCCGACGAGAGGTTTCGAGACGTCGGACCGGGTCGTGCCGGTCGTCGACGGACACGTCACCCTCGCGGGGTCCGAGCCTCCTCGTTCCGACGCCGACCGGGACACGACGGGCGGGGGCCACATAGGACGGCCGGTCGGCCCCGGTGGACGTGGGTCCCCCGTCTGTGTCCGCAAACACCTGTTTACGGACTGTCGTCTGCGCCTCCGTCGTCCGAGCCGCCCCTCCCGCGGCGACTGCCCCTCTGCGGGCGGCTCCGGGTGGATCTCTTGGACACGTCGGGTCCCAGAGGTAGTCGCGTCTCCGTCCGACGCAGGTCCGGGGAGCCCGGTCAGACTCGGGTGTCGGAGGGCCGGGCCGGTGGGGGTGGTCCGGGGAGAGGTCGTAAGGTGGTTACCTGATTACAAATGGAAGGGAAAGGTGAGTCTCGTGTACGGGTGAGAAGGGTGTACCGTCGATTCAATCCCAAAGACCAGACCCCACCAAGGTGTAAAGGTCCTTCGTCCCAGTGTCGGGCGAACCAAGACGGCTCACAGGGGCTCGGTAGTCGATGCTACCAGGACCCCGTCTCGGTAGTGGACGTTGGTCCTCGTCCGGTGGAAGTCCCTGTGTGCGACGGATCTACTCCCCGTCACTTCGACCGAGTCCTGAACGTCTGAGTCTCGAAAGAGGGAACGAGAGTAGTAGGTTTTGTTTGAGTAGAGCCTCAGTTTTGCGGAGACGAGACGGCGAGGGACACAGAGACTCTAAATCGGTAGTGCGGCCTTAGACAAAGGAGGAGATTTACCCCCGATGCTCCAGGGTCAGTCCGAGCCGACTCTGCTGTGTGCACCTTCGTCAGAGACACGGGGCGTCCCAATCGGACCATTGTCGGGGTGGTTCTGTTAGGGGCTTGTTCCCGGGACCAGGACACAGGGAGGCCCCCGACCGCCGTGTCCATCCCTTCTCGGTCCTTCTTCGGGGGTGCTCCGGCGTCAGACCTTCGTGGCCGCTCCACCCTCAGTTCCCCTATTTTCAGTTTATATTACAATCGAGATCACTGTGCACGACGTTTAATTGCGCTTCCAAGTCTGCCGTGGACCCGACCGCACCGGACTCGAGGGCGCCCAGACACCGCAACGCCGCAGGCTCGGCTCAGGGGCGCCAGCCAGCCGACCACCTGTCCTCGTGGCTCCCCCTGTCCCACCCCCTCGTCCCCGGTGTCTCCCTCTTGTTCCGGGCTGAGTCCCGGAGTTCCTGGGACGCCGATAACTCAGACGCTGTGACTTGCGTCGGGGTGCTTAGAAAGACACAGGATACCCTCTCGCTTCCTCAGATTCTTACATAATTTTTAAGGGTACTTAAATCCGTTTCCACCAAGGAATCGGGGGTCTTGGTCGAGATTTGTCAGTCAGTCGTGTCCGACCCGCGAGTCCCTGTGGAGACCCTGTTCGTGAGAGACCTCAAAGGCTCGTCCTCTCGTCGACGTCCGGCGTGTATTTGGGTGTCGGACGACACAGGAACGTCTCGGAGTGATTGGTAGAGTCCGACCACTCTACCCGGGGCTCCCCTCCTTCAAAAGTTTTAAGTTAAAATCTAACAAAAGGAGGACCTCTTTGAAGGCCGAGGAACTATTTCAACGTAGTATTAGGTATCAGAACACGAAACGACCCTCTATTGTCTTTTTTCGTTTTGTGACTGAGATGGATTGTTACCGGTAATACCCTTTCCACACTTTCCAGTTTCAGTCATACGTGTTCACATGGTCATAAAATTTTTTTATCCTTAGTTTTGTGGTCCATAAATTATCGGTCGACGAACCACCCACACGCCCCCCCAGAGTTACGAGGTTCAGGTCCTGTCGGGCGTAGTCTGTGACACGGGACGGGTTGGACGAGAGTAGACAAGAAGAGATTTTATGGCTTAAAGAAATGTAATAAACAAGATCTCATATCAAGTTAACAGTCAGGTAGTTTACTCCTTCTGTTTCTGTGTTTTAAATTTCAAGTAAGATTCAGGTCACTTTCCGTGAAGATTGAAGACTTGTTACCTACGTAAATACGATAGACTTCGGTAATACAAACCCTATTAAACAATCTCGTTTGCATCTTTACTTATGTCGATGTATTCCGTCAAAGTCTTTCGAAAGAAACTTCTCGTCTGATTTGTTTCTAAACTTAAACATTGATTTATTTCTATTTTACAAAAGAAGTCTTTTGTAAGTTTTACGTAGGACCTTATCTAGAGTGTTCCCTCCACTTCTTCGGAATAGGTGAAAAAAAAAAAAATTATTTACACGAGTTTAGACTAAATCTACTAAGTTAGTAGTTTATGTAAGTTTATACTTAAAAGTTTAAATCTTTTATCGGTTATATATTGATCTGTAAGGGTCCATCGGAATTTTTCATTTGTTCGATCTTTTTGTCGATACGTCGGACCTCGGAGACACGGTCGGACCCACCCACCACCCCCCTCGCCGGAGCGACGGTCGGTGACAGGTCTCCTCGAAGGACCCCCGCCGGTGGGGAGTCGCGGGGGGTCCAGAGGGTCTTGGTTTCCGGTGAGCGTTGGACCGATTTCGGGACGAAATTGACGTGGCAGGTTCACGGAGGGCCTGTGGAGTCTTCTGTCTAATGAAATATTTAAGAATTTTCGTGTGCACCTTTATAGTCGCTAGTAAAACTGTAATAAGTCTCACGAACCCCATCTTTATTGTCCTTTGTTTAGAGGTGACACTCCCACAGAGAGGAAGGGCCGTGCACTGATAGACAGTGACTTAGTGATCAGAATAAAAACACACACCGACTCTGAGTAAAAAAGATTATTTTCGTTTCACACCACACTTCGCTTTCTCGGACAAAGACATCTTTGCCCCGGAAGACAGGACGAGACACATTGGGGGTGACGTCGGGTGGTCCTGACGGTTCTGGAGCGTCCCACTCAGGTCGGACTCACGGGGGGTGCGGGGGCGGTGGACCTCGTCGAGACTGGGAACCTCGCGCCACACGTCTCCCCGGACCGTCGGGCGACAGGACGACGACGACGACTCCGGGGCCCCAGCCCCCCTTCCTGGGGGGCTGCGCACTCAGACCGGTCCCACCTGTCAGCCCCGACCGACCAAATGTACCAGGACCACCCGCCTCGGACCTCCCTTCGCCCACGCCCCGGCACCCGTGGGGTCTTCCTAACTCCGGTCGTGTCCGTCCGACGTCCGTCGGCCAAGAGACGAGAGTCGGGGCGCCCCGTTGGAGTCGGAAACGGGACGGCGTCGGTGTGAGCCCCACCGGAACCCTCTTCGACCACCTCCTCTGGGAGGGTCAATCGTCTCGAGGTTTCCCGTGTCCCCAGTGGGTCAGACGCCCTTTCTCTTCCCTGGAGTCGTGTCTTCACCTCCTGTAATACCTGACGATCCTTCCCGACCCGGGCGACCCATCACTGGGACCTCTTCTACCCCCCTGACTCCTGTTCGTCCAGAACCCGGCTCCGTGCACCACCCGTTTACCCCGTCGACACTGCCCGCTGGAGGACTGGCCCTCCGTGACCGGCCGGTCCGTTTGCGCACCGGTCCGGGTGCCTGCACGAAGACGATCTTGTCTCCGACGCCGTCCCGACCCCGTCGGTTCCCGACTCTCGTCCAGGGGCCCAGGGGCGACGACGTGACCACGAGACGGGCCGTGGGTGGGACGACCGTGCGCCCGGGTCGAGACTCACTCTGGGTCAGTGGCTCGTGTCCCTCGGGCGGTCTGCGAGCGGTCGTGACCCTGGGCCGCCTTGTCGGACCCGACAGACGGACCGGGAGGACGGGCGGGCCGGAGTCGGAGTCGCAAAGGGTTTGGGGACCCCTCGTACACCGAGTGTCGGCTCCCAGTGTGTGCGTGACCAAGTGTGGTTCTACGAATGAAAGGTCATTCGACCGCTGGCGTCGCGGGGGACTACGCACGTGGGGCGGTGGGTCTTTGGCGGTCCGTTCGTCGACTTCGACGCCCCGGGTGGATCTCACTCAGAAGGACTCCCCCGCGGGTCCTCCGCCTCGTGCGAACCGTAGTGTCGGAGAGTGTCCGGGACGTGGGGCCGCCCGTCTCACGTCCGCGGGTCCTCGACTCCCCGCCCGTCTCGCCGAGGGTCTTGACGTCCTGACCCCCGGGTCGTCGGGTCCGGAGAGTTTCCGGCCCGAAGAGGTCCCTGTCTCGCTCTTAGGGTGACCGGACAAAGGTTCTGATGGTGGTCCGCGAACCCCGGAGCAAAAGTCGGTGGGCTCTGGGGGCAGTCCACGACCGTCCCGACGCCGACGGACGGGTGCTCCGCAACGGGCCCCTGGGTGACCCTACGGAGGTCCTCCGTGGCGAGACGGGTCAAAACCACCTTTGCCCCTTCCCGTTCTTGACTCACGGCCTCGTCGTCCGCGCCGCCCCCCGTCGTCCCCTGTCCTCGGGTCCGGTCCGGCCCGCGGGCCGGGAGGGTGGCGGGAGGTCACAGCCCCGGGGGGTCAGTCTCCTGACGACCCGCGCCGGCTCGAGGAGGGTCTTGAGTGTCCTGTTCGCCCAGAGACTGCCGTCCTCACTGAGCCCAAAACCGCTCTCCCGCACCTCTCCCTCCTGTTCCCCGTCTCGACCCCAGAGGTCCCATCTGCCCCCTCCCCTTCGGCCCTCCCTGTCCGCGAGGGGGAGGAACCGGAGGAGGAGGGGAAGGGGTTCAGGAGTCGTACACCCTTCTACGGCGGAGTTGCAGGTGTCGCTCTCTACCTCTGTGTACTCGGTTGAGTCTCGGCACCCGTGTCTCGACGTCGGGTCCGCCGTCTCGGTTACTCCCGGGTCGCACACCTGAGCTCGGGGTCCGGGTGGTCGGCGGTCCACCCGTAAGTCGGTCACCGAGTCGGAGGGACCCTTGACGTGAGGAGTCGTTGTTTTGCACTCGCTACTTTGGTCGGCACCTGTTAAGGAAACACTACTTCTAGTCTCCCTCGACACACTCGTACAAACTTACACTCTTACAATCTACGAGCCAGGACAGGTCGACAAACGCTCGGGTACCTGACGTCGGGCGGTCCGAGGAGACAGGAACCTTAAGAGGTCCGTTCTTGTGACTACACTCATCGACAAGGGAAGAGGCCCCCTGGAAGGTTGGGTCCGTAGTTTGCCTCCAGAGGACGGGACGTCCGTCTAAGAAATGGTAGACTCGGTTATGGTAAGATCTTATCAGAGGACGGGAAGGGTCGGGGTCCGTGAGGTCTAAAATTTTCGGAACCCTCAAAGCATAACTTTGGTGGAACTTAGACTCTCGATTTTTTTCTTTTTCTGTAAGGTCACTGAATGCCCCACCCACCCTCTCTCTGACTCTTATGGACTCCTCCAAAGTCGGGCACCCTCCGCTAAGGTTCACGGGTCGTCCCTTGTCCTAGAAGTTCAGAGTACCATCACACACAGACGATAAAAATTTTAAGATGGACCATATATTGATCTCTTTTCAAATTTAACTTTGTTCCTTTTGTATCCAATTCCTCTTTGGTTTTCGTGGAATGCATTCTCGTCTCGCTCTGAGACCTCTTCCAGTGACTCGAACCCTTCAAGGACGACTTGTAGACATTTTTCTCTTTTCCCGTTAAAAGAACCTCGTCCTCCTCCCCACGTGCTCGTCCTTGATAGGTGTGGACGCGACCCCTGCGGTCCTCGTTTCCCCTTTGAGCGACCTCGTCGCGTTACCAAAGTGACAAATGTCAGACGAGATTGAGCAAATCTACTCAGGAGTCGAAACGGAGGCGTGTAGATGGACTCTTTTGAAAGTCTAATTTCCGTCAAAGAGTGAACCTGAACCCAACCTCCCTTTCTGACAGTACTACGACTGGTTTGTCAAGGTTCCGGCAAACCCAGGAGAAGAGTCTCACGTCTTCCCGGACAGACGAGAGACCCGGAGCAGGGGATTTCCGAACCAGGGCGTCTCGTCGTCCCTCGGGAAGTGGGACCCTCGTGAGGGAGGGACTAGCAGAGACAGAATCCTAGGCTCACCGATTTGGGAAGACATCAAAGGTACCTTTGGTACCCGAGACACCTAAGAGGTCCCCGGGACCCCGGTTCCTCCGAGACGTCTTGACTACGAGACTCACGTCTCTCCAGAGACTGTCAAAGGACCCACCGAAGGACCCACTACCATGGAAAACGAGGTAGGTAGTCCTGTGCGTGTTGCAGAACCGGGGAGACGACGTGGTCGCCGCCCTCTCGGTCCCATCCTGTACGGAGGGCGTCGACGTGCCCGAATACACTGAAGGACTTCCGTAGCTTGTTAGGAGCCCCACTGTCGGTGGTCCTGTCGGTCCTGCCGTCTGTCCTCCCACCTTCCAGACCAGGTGTCTGGGTTCCTGCTCTTGATTCCTCAGAGGACCTCTCGGACACGACCCAGGGGTCTCGCGGCCCCGAGTGGCGACGTACCTGTCGAGTCCACGAGTCTAGTCAGGTCGAGTCAGAGAGTCAGTACAGGTTGAGAAACGTCGGGGTACCTGACGTCGTGTGGACCGGAGGGACAGGTAGTGGTTTAGGGCCTCAAACGAGTTTGAGTACAGGTAACTCAGTCACTGCGGTAGGTCGGTAGGGTAGGAGACGGCAGGGAAAGAGGAGAGCCGGAGGTAGAAAGGGTCGTAGTCCCAGAAAAGTCTACTCAGGTGAGAGGTGTAGTCCACCGGGTTCATGACCTCAAACTCGAAGTCGTAGTCAGGAAGGTCACTTATAAGTCCTGACTAGAGGAAATCCTACCTGACCAACCTAGAGGAACGTCAGGTTCCCTGAGAGTTCTCAGAAGAGGTTGTGGTGTCAAGTTTTCGTGGTTAAGAAGTCACGAGTCGAAACAAACACCAGGTCGAGAGACTAGTCCCCTGACTTTCACAGTCCGCCCCTTCTGTGGCTCCGATGACGCAGTCGTAGTGCCGTCCCTGACCTCCCTTCCGGTGGGTTCCACTGAAACCAAAGGTTCAGGAACTCTCAGCACTGTAAAATCGACTTTCCCGTGTACACCTTCGTTCAATAAAATAAAAAAACGTGCGGACACAAGACGCGAGTGTACTCATTTTGACTCGACTATCCTCCCTTGAAGACCTGGTACCTTTCGGAGGTCCGAGGAGTCGGGTGTCACTGAGGTCCTTCTTGATCTTTATGTCAGTGTGTGGGACACAAAAATCCAGTCAAGTGACTCCGCTGAGGTCTGGACCGGCCGGGAGCTTCCTGTGTGAGAATTGAAGTTATGTTGAAGGTTACCAGGACGCCGAAAGTGTGAACCCCGTCGTTTTAGTGGATGCCTAAAAGTATTTGTCCGGACACTTAAGGTGGAAGATGGAAGACTAGTCTTAAGAGGTTCCACTCCGGACCCATGTTTGTCCGGAGTGGACAAATCTAGAGGAGGGCACTGGGACTTCGGGTCTCTGCTCCTCAGGGACTAGAGTAGAATTAGCAGGAGTCGTTGCGGTGCGCCTCGGGGTCCGACAGGGACTACCGGAGTCTAGGGACTGTACTACAGACACTCCAACAGTCCGCCTGGACGTGGGAGTCGCCTCCCGCCTCCCACCACGACACCAGAGAGATCCACCCCCGACCCATCCTGGCCCCTGCCTCGTCCCCAGACGTTCCTCCGTCGAGTCCGGATCTTCCCACAGACTCCTCGGGTTCTACATGCGCCTCTTCCTCCGCCCCGCCACCAGAACACCCGACATTGGAGACGAGACCTTCGGAACAGATTAAAGGAGGAAGTTCCGCCATGATCTATCTTGACTGGGCCGTCCACGACAGTGCCGGGCAGACATCCGTGGGACACACCCCTCAGGTCCGACGAGGGCGGCGAGACCCCTCGGAGGGAGAAGTCAGACCTGTTCGTGACTGGGGACTTCTCCCCGCCCGTCCCCCTCCCCGACCCAGGAGAGAACAGAGATGGGGAGCCCACCCTAGGTGTCCGCGTTTCACGTAGGGCCGGGGCTGACGTAGACCCGCCCTACGGAGCGCGCAGTCTCAGCGTCTTTGGGCCGGCCGGGTCACCACGGTGTCGGGTGTCGGGAGGGGTGGCGAAGGGCCCGGCGGGTGGTGTGGTGTCGGGGGTGCAGGGGCCCGGCTCCCTCGGACTCCGTCCGCTTCGACCAGCCGCTGGGACGTCTCTTCGTCGGGGCGCCGTCCCGTCCCCCTGCGGCCGGTGGGAGGGGAGGACCTCCTTCCCGTACGGCCGGCCTCCCGACGCCTGCGGAAGGCACGTCTGGTTAGGGGGCGGGGCAGGGGTACGAGGACCGGGGCGCCGGGAACCAGGGGCCCTGGGTACTCCTGAAAACGACGTTCTTTGCGAAGCGTTCCTTCCCGTTAAAGGTGGAGGGTGGGGATTTCCAGACTCTTCCAGACCCGTCTCGGTGCGACCATTTGTTAGCGAAACATTGTCAAGACTTCACCCACTTTCCCACTCTCTCTTCCCCTACCTCCCTAAACGAGTTTCAGACTCCGCGACGGACTTTTATGGTGTAGACGGCGTCTCTGAAGGGGACCTCGACGGGAGACGGGGGCCCTAATTAAAGAGAGACAGAGGAAACCTAGTTCCCCCGAAGGGACCACCGAGTCCGCCATTTCCTAGGCGGACGTAACGTCCTCTGCGCCCGACCTAGGGGCCAAAGCCCTTCTACGGGACCTGTGGGACGAGTGCTCAAAAGAATCAGACTCGCGATTCTTGTCGCTGAAGCGGGACTCCGGTGGCGGACTCTTGCGGGTGCGCTGGGACTCCGCCTCCCAGCCCCACGGAAGAACAGAGTTGCTGGGCGTCCCAGTGAGGGAGGGGCTGTCCGGCTGGGGCGCCGGGCCACGGACGCTTGGGGGTCGGAGAAAGGCTCTCCGCGGACGGACCCCGCCCTGGCCGCGAGTGGGCTCCGGCGGGCGTGCCCTCCCGCCGGCTCCTCCCGCCGCAGACGCGCCGGCTCCTCCCGCCGAGACGCCGCCGAGGCGGAGGCCTTCCTGCGCGCGCGCCTCCTCGCACGCGGGGCGGAGGGCCGTGGCGGAGGCCCAGCAGGGCCCAAAAGTCGGCCGTGCACGCGGACGCCAGCGACGCCCCGCCGCCGAGGACTGCGCGCCCGGGAACCAGTCTTCCTGGTGTTCCCGAGAGCCCCGGGGTCGAAGGAGTCGCAAGTTCGGGGTAATTCAAAATTAACTTAACAGCGCCGGGGAACGACCTTAACAAAATACTTGTGTAACGGTCTTCAACTTCCGAACATTTTGTCTCCGAAGACTTTATTTTTATTTTCCGATGAGTCTAGGTCACGATAACGGTTCACCGTCGGCCCCCGGGGTCCCACCGACCCACGTGGGTCGGGGAAAAAACGAGGCCTCCGACTCGACCCCTTCCAGGGCGGGACCCCCTGGGTTCCTGGACGGAGAGTTTAGTCGGGCCGCGTGACCGGAAGGGTCTCTACCAGTCGTAAAGAGCCACCAGTCACTGCCGAAGGGACCGCCGAGTCGACCATTTCTTAGACGGACGTTACACCCTCTGGACCCAAGCTAGGGACCCAACCCTTCTATAGGACCTTTTCCTTTGCCGTCGGGTGAGGTCACAAGACCGGACCCAGGGTTTCTCAGCCTTAGCTGACTCGCTGCAAGTGAAGGGAAACTGGGAGTCTGGGGACGGACGAGGGGTGTGGAGTAAGGCCGTTTCCCTTTGTCAGTCCCCGTACACGGAACCCGGAGGATGAACTCCAGGAACACTCCTGTCTAATGTCTAACAAAGTGTTCCACAGTGCTTCTCGGTCAATCTATGTTTCTCTGTTTCTACGGTTCACCTCTGCCCAGTTCTTTAGAGTCGAGATCTTTCCCACTTCCGTCCTTCGTCAGTCTTGCTCGCGGGTCCTGGTGCTGCGACCTGTCTCCCCGACGCGTCAGGAGGTCCAGGGTCCAGGGTCGGGGGTACTCCACCGGAGTCCCTTCGTCGCCCTCCCAGTGGGCAGGCCCCCACTCGTAGGCACTGGGTGGAAGCGACCTAGAACAGACTACGAGTCTCGAGCCTCGTCCAGTCCCCACCGGTCCTTTGGTGTACTTAGGTGTCCCGTCCCGGTCCTGGAAGTCCCCCTCCGAGAACGGTCGGCGACACACTCCTGGTCCCTCGTTCTTTGTCTTCCGAGGAGGGGAAGTCCCTCGGGATGGACACAGAGGTTCGTCCCCCCTGTGGGACACTCGACAGGGTCGGCATGAGACTACGTCCATGACCCCACCCCCACCCCTGGGGATCTGTAGCTACCCAGCTACCCTCCCCGGGAATCTGATACCTCCCTCTCCCGGGGGAATCTGATACCTCTCTCCCCGGGGGAATCTAATAACTCCCTCCCCGGGGGAATCTGACCTCCCTCTCCGGGGGAATCTGACACCTCCCTCCCCGGGGAATCTGATACCTCCCTCTCCCGGGGGAATCTGATACCTCTCTCCCCGGGGGAATCTAATAACTCCCTCCCCGGGGGAATCTGACCTCCCTCTCCGGGGGAATCTGACACCTCCCTCCCCGGGGAATCTGATACCTCCCTCCCCGGGGAATCTAATACCTCCCTCCCCGGGGAATCTGATACCTCCCTCCCCGGGGAATCTAATACCTCCCTCCCCGGGGAATCTGATACCTCCCTCCCTGGGGGAATCTGACCTCCCTTCCCGGGGGAATCTGACACCTCCCTCCCTGGGGAATCTGATACCTCCCTCCCTGGGGGAATCTGACCTCCCTCCCCCGGGGGAATCTGATACCTCCCTCCCCGGGGGAATCTGACCTCCCTCCCCGGGGGAATCTGACACCTCCCTCCCCGGGGAATCTGATACCTCCCTCCCCGGGGGAATCTGACCTCCCTCCCCCGGGGGAATCTGATACCTCCCTCCCCGGGGAATCTAATACCTCCCTCCCCGGGGAATCTGATACCTCCCTCCCCGGGGAATCTGATACCTCCCTCCCGGGGGAATCTGATCTCCCTCCCCCGGGGGAATCTGATACCTCCCTCCCCGGGGAATCTAATACCTCCCTCCCCGGGGAATCTGATACCTCCCTCCCCGGGGAATCTAATACCTCCCTCCCCGGGGAATCTGATACCTCCCTCCCCGGGGAATCTGACCTCCTTCCCCCGGGGAATCTGATACCTCCCTCCCTCTGGGGAATCTGACTTCCCTCCCCGGGGAATCTGATACCTCCTTCCCCGGGGGAATCTGATACCTCCCTCTCCGGGGGAATCTGACACCTCCCTCCCCGGGGAATCTGATACCTCCCTCCCCGGGGGAATCTGACCTCCCTCCCCGGGGGATCTGATACCTCCCTCCCTGGGGGAATCTGACCTCCTTCCCCCGGGGAATCTGATACCTCCCTCCCTCTGGGGAATCTGACTTCCCTCCCCGGGGAATCTGATACCTCCCTCCCCGGGGGAATCTGATACCTCCCTCCCTCTGGGGAATCTGACTTCCCTCCCCGGGGAATCTGATACCTCCCTCCCCGGGGGAATCTGATACCTCCCTCCCCTGGGGAATCTGATACTTCCCTCCCCGGGGAATCTAATACCTCCCTCCCCGGGGAATCTGATACCTCCCTCCCCGGGGAATCTGATACCTCCCTCCCCGGGGATCTGATACCTCCATACCTCCCTCCCCGGGGAATCTGATACCTCCCTCCCCGGGGAATCTGATACCTCCCTCCCCGGGGATCTGATACCTCCCTCCCCGGGGAATCTGATACCTCCCTCCCCGGGGGAATCTGATACCTCCCTCCCCGGGGGAATCTGATACCTCCCTCCCCGGGGAATCTAATACCTCCCTCCCGGGGGAATCTGACCTCCCTCCCCGGGGGATCTGACACCTCCCTCCCCGGGGAATCTAATACCTCCCTCCCCGGGGAATCTGATACCTCCCTCCCCGGGGGAATCTGATACCTCCCTCCCCTGGGGAATCTGACACCTCCCTCCCCGGAGAATCTGATACCTCCCTCCCCGGGGGAATCTGACCTCCCTCCCCGGGGGATCTGACACCTCCCTCCCCCGGAACCTGCGCCCACCCTCTGCGACCCTTTCCGCGTCTCGCCGCTGGGACACTGGGAGCGTGGTGCACCCTCTCCTCGTCCCAGGCGGATCTGTTCCTGGTGCGCACCGAACCCCAGGACTCGTGAAGGTCTGTTTTCGTCTGTGTAGGGCCGGGGGTTCTTCTCTTCTCCTTATGGACTGAAGCTCGAAAGGGACACCAATGCCCGTTACTCCCAGAGGAGTTCCCCGGAGTCGAGACTTTTCGAGACGTCGTCCTCCGTGCAACCTCCGACGACGTCCGAATTGGGGCGTGCCTCGGGAGGGTTCCAGTCCCAGACCGAAGGTCGGGGTCGGGGCCCGTAGAAAGGGTTTCTAGGGCTCTTACGTCCCGCCGTTCCCGCTTCGTCCGGGACCCCTCCACGGTCCCTTCCGGCAGACGACTAAAGTCCCATCTAAAGGAGGCACTAATCGAAAAGAGAGTGTCGGTAATCCCATTACAACGATAAGAAAGGGGTAGTGGTGGACGGCCGGAGTAGACGAACAACACACTCGTGGAGGGGAGGACGTCCTCCTCCCACGATCACTTCCTCGTCTACTTGACGGGCCAGGGAGGGTACCCGCCCCCGAGGCGTCTGGGGTCCCCACGGCNGGAATCTGATACCTCCCTCTCCCGGGGGAATCTGATACCTCTCTCCCCGGGGGAATCTAATAACTCCCTCCCCGGGGGAATCTGACCTCCCTCTCCGGGGGAATCTGACACCTCCCTCCCCGGGGAATCTGATACCTCCCTCTCCCGGGGGAATCTGATACCTCTCTCCCCGGGGGAATCTAATAACTCCCTCCCCGGGGGAATCTGACCTCCCTCTCCGGGGGAATCTGACACCTCCCTCCCCGGGGAATCTGATACCTCCCTCCCCGGGGAATCTAATACCTCCCTCCCCGGGGAATCTGATACCTCCCTCCCCGGGGAATCTAATACCTCCCTCCCCGGGGAATCTGATACCTCCCTCCCCGGGGAATCTAATACCTCCCTCCCCGGGGAATCTGATACCTCCCTTCCCGGGGAATCTGACCTCCTTCCCCCGGGGAATCTGATACCTCCCTCCCTCTGGGGAATCTGACTTCCCTCCCCGGGGAATCTGATACCTCCCTCCCCGGGGGAATCTGATACCTCCCTCTCCGGGGGAATCTGACACCTCCCTCCCCGGGGAATCTGATACCTCCCTCCCCGGGGGAATCTGACCTCCCTCCCCGGGGAATCTGATACCTCCCTCCCTGGGGGAATCTGACCTCCTTCCCCCGGGGAATCTGATACCTCCCTCCCTCTGGGGAATCTGACTTCCCTCCCCGGGGAATCTGATACCTCCCTCCCCGGGGGAATCTGATACCTCCCTCCCCGGGGAATCTAATACCTCCCTCCCGGGGGAATCTGACCTCCCTCCCCGGGGGATCTGACACCTCCCTCCCCGGGGAATCTAATACCTCCCTCCCCGGGGAATCTGATACCTCCCTCCCTCTGGGGAATCTGACTTCCCTCCCCGGGGAATCTGATACCTCCCTCCCCGGGGAATCTGATACCTCCCTCCCCGGGGAATCTAATACCTCCCTCTCCGGGGGAATCTGACACCTCCCTCCCCGGGGAATCTGATACGTCCCTCCCCGGGGGAATCTGACCTCCCTCCCCGGGGAATCTGATACCTCCCTCTCCGGGGGAATCTGACACCTCCCTCCCCGGGGAATCTGATACCTCCCTTCCTGGGGGAATCTGACCTCCCTCCCCGGGGGAATCTGACCTCCCTCCCCGGGGGAATCTGACACCTCCCTCCCCGGGGAATCTGATACCTCCCTCCCCGGGGGAATCTGACCTCCCTCCCCCGGGGGAATCTGATACCTCCCTCCCCGGGGAATCTAATACCTCCCTCCCCGGGGAATCTGATACCTCCCTCCCCGGGGAATCTGACCTCCTTCCCCCGGGGAATCTGATACCTCCCTCCCCGGGGGAATCTGATACCTCCCTCTCCGGGGGAATCTGACACCTCCCTCCCCGGGGAATCTGATACCTCCCTCCCCGGGGGAATCTGATACCTCCCTCCCCGGGGGAATCTGATACCTCCCTCCCCGGGGGAATCTGATACCTCCCTCCCCGGGGGAATCTGATACCTCCCTCCCCGGGGGAATCTGATACCTCCCTCCCCGGGGGAATCTGATACCTCCCTCCCCGGGGAAATCTGATACCTCCCTCCCCGGGGAATCTGATACCTCCCTCCCCGGGGAATCTGATACCTCCCTCCCCGGGGGATCTGATACCTCCCTCCCCGGGGAATCTGATACCTCCCTCCCCGGGGGAATCTGATACCTCCCTCCCCGGGGGAATCTGATACCTCCCTCCCCGGGGGAATCTGATACCTCCCTCCCCGGGGGAATCTGATACCTCCCTCCCCGGGGAATCTAATACCTCCCTCCCCGGGGAATCTGATACCTCCCTTCCCGGGGAATCTGACCTCCTTCCCCCGGGGAATCTGATACCTCCCTCCCTCTGGGGAATCTGACTTCCCTCCCCGGGGAATCTGATACCTCCCTCCCCGGGGGAATCTGATACCTCCCTCCCCTGGGGAATCTGACACCTCCCTCCCCGGAGAATCTGATACCTCCCTCCCCGGGGGAATCTGACCTCCCTCCCCGGGGGATCTGACACCTCCCTCCCTCTGGGGAATCTGACTTCCCTCCCCGGAGAATCTGATACCTCCCTCCCGGGGGAATCTGACCTCCCTCCCCGGGGGATCTGACACCTCCCTCCCCCGGAACCTGCGCCCACCCTCTGCGACCCTTTCCGCGTCTCGCCGCTGGGACACTGGGAGCGTGGTGCACCCTCTCCTCGTCCCAGGTGGATCTGTTCCTGGTGCGCACCGAACCCCAGGACTCGTGAAGGTCTGTTTTCGTCTGTGTAGGGCCGGGGGTTCTTCTCTTCTCCTTATGGACTGAAGCTCGAAAGGGACACCAATGCCCGTTACTCCCAGAGGAGTTCCCCGGAGTCGAGACTTTTCGAGACGTCGTCCTCCGTGCAACCTCCGACGACGTCCGAATTGGGGCGTGCCTCGGGAGGGTTCCAGTCCCAGACCGAAGGTCGGGGTCGGGGCCCGTAGAAAGGGTTTCTAGGGCTCTTACGTCCCGCCGTTCCCGCTTCGTCCGGGACCCCTCCACGGTCCCTTCCGGCAGACGACTAAAGTCCCATCTAAAGGAGGCACTAATCGAAAAGAGAGTGTCGGTAATCCCATTACAACGATAAGAAAGGGGTAGTGGTGGACGGCCGGAGTAGACGAACAACACACTCGTGGAGGGGAGGACGTCCTCCTCCCACGATCACTTCCTCGTCTACTTGACGGGCCAGGGAGGGTACCCGCCCCCGAGGCGTCTGGGGTCCCCACGGCGGTCGGGTGGAGTCTGTCTACCTGACACCACCAGTCGGAGTCTGTCTTGTTGGCGACAATGGAGTCCGTTCGTCTCGCCGCCTCTCCCGGGGGACTTTCTCGAGTCCAAACCCCAGTCCACAGTCTTTTTATTTACTCAAGTTTAGGGTAAGACTCCCCACTTCGATTGGGTCGAAGAGTCCGACCCCCGCCCCGACTATCTAAGACAGGGGAACCGAAACGTCTCGACAACATTCCTAGCTGGCTCCCTTGCGTCTTGTCTCCCCCGACGGTTAAGCTTTGTTTGTGGCCGGTAGTCCACCGTCTTGTCACACCACCAACACTCACACTTACGACGCCCGGCCGACAGACCAAACTTGGGCTCCAGGTGACGACCGTCGACACACTGGAACCCACTCGACGAATTCAAGAACACGGAGAGTATGATTGAACGTTTGACGTCCATTTACCATGTCCGCATTTCCTAAAATACTCCTATTCACGTAATGTACGTGTCTCGGACTGGGCATAATCCACCAAGTACCCACGGACGGGAGTAAGGGTCGGACGAGGCCTTCTCGTCCCGTGGGCAGGGTACCGGGGTAGGAGTCCCTCAAGTGTCGAGGGTCTCAGGGTACCTGCGTCCCAGGGCGGTGAAAGGAAGGGCCTCAAGACCACCGGGATTCTACGACTGTGGCTTGTATGTCGTAGGTGAGAGTCCTTTGGGGTCGTCTCGGTCCTCGGACACTTTTGGTAGACCTCTGCGCACTACCCTCCTATTCCCTGAGGACTCCCGAGCGTAAGTTCTGTGAGACGGACCCAAAGGATGTTCAAGTTTCTGTGGCAGGGGTCGAGACCTGTGCGGTACCCATTGTTGCATCGAGTATTCCCATCTGTCTCCCCACTCAAAAAGGTCCGGGTGCCTTGTGAACGGTGATACCTCAGTCACGTCAGATCGAAGAGTTCCCAGTTGAGCCCAACCGGTGTGTCCTACACCTGTTTATGCATACCTATAATCCTTTACACCCACCTTTATCAATACTGTCAATAGTTTCAGATCTAGTCTCAAAGTAGAGCCAAGGTCTGGGGTCCGTTTTACCGGGGACTTGCGAATGTCACTCTCCTCTTTCCTTCGGTTTGGAGTCGATTTTTATACGTATAATCGTGATTTAGGGTCCCTGTCAGGACACCCCGTCCCCGTGGACGTCGACAACGGCTCTCATAGTCATGTAAAGATATTAGAAAGGTTCTTTGTCTGTCCGTGTAAGTAGTTCTTGGTACTTCTATAAATATAGAACCGGGTGTTACTGGTATGACAAAGGAAGTTTTTAATAATCACTGCGAGAAGTACGTTGTAAATGTACGTCAGTGTATCGTTGTCGGATCTCCTTTTGCCAATGTATTCAATGTCACTCCGGTGTTTCGTAGATTTTCCTACTAGACACGTTTCAAATTACTGTGTCTTTGTCAGTGCCATATTCCAGTGCCTCGGGTCTCGTCCCACGAGTGGGCCGGCTCCCGCGCGGTAAGGGCTTCTACTCCGAGACAGCCGCGAGGTCCTGTCTTCGGGAGACGCCCCTCCTGCGGGAGTGGCAGGAGACCCTCAGTGGTGTGAAGGATGTCACACACTCGGAGGGGGTCTCCCTCCGAGGGGTGCGTGGTGAGGACCCTCCCGACTGCTTGAGACAGGACAAACCTCGGGTGCACGACGAGTGCGCGCCCGAGACGCCTCCCGTCGGTCCGAGTGTGTGGTAGCGTAGGAAGTGGGTCTCCTTGTCTTCACTGGCCTCACCTCGAAGGCGGTCCGGATGCCCACCTCTGTCGAGGGACTGTGGAGTGGGGTGGGGGGGCCGGGTAAGGACGCCGGACGAGAAGGCGAGTGCCGGGCGTAGTGTCCTCACCTGGGAAGGACGAGAGGAGGCGACACAGAAGAGCGGGTCCCGATGTGTAGGGGTCCCTTTGTCTCGTCACACAGACCAAGTCTAAGTGGCGCACTGAAGACTGTTTCTCATAAAAGATACTTAGCGTGTGGGAGAGAGTGGGTAGACAAGTATATTTGTGTGAAATTTATTTGAAACCAATAGTATCTTCTCTATGTGTACATAACTCCTCAATGAATTAATGATAGATTAGTCCATAAAGTACTCTAAAAACTAGTTGTACTCGTTTGAGTGACTTTGGTGGTGGTGGAACTCTAGACGCCGGTGTAGGTCGGCATCGAGTCTTTGACTTGTTGGCGCTTTTCGTGTATGCGCCGGCCTCCTCAGGTTCTCCTCGCTCCTCTGCGCCCCTCTCGCCCTCGTCCTTCTTTGCACTTCTTCCGTGAAAGGTTTACACGACTTTTGAGTAGAGTGTCTAGGTTCTTCCGGTCACCTAAAATTTGTGTGTGTGTGTGTATGTCTTTAGATGTGGACCCCTCATCCGATTGGTCCCTACTCCCTTTTCAGAATTTTCGTCAGTCTCTCCCCTTTATACTATATAATGTAAGTTTCTTATTTTTGTCCTTTATGTATGTTGAAATAAAAATGTTTGTTACGTTCGGTCCTCTGTCACCCTACTACAAAAGTTTAGTGACCTTCTTTTTTTGACAGCTGAGTCTTAAAGTGTGAGAACTTTTGGTAGAAAGTTGTTACTTTAATTTCTGTAAAAGTCTGTATGTTTTCGGCTTTCTTAAGTGATGGTCCTCTTGAAGTAATATTATTTATTATTTATTATTTCAAGACGGTCTTCCTTATACTCTGGTTGTGTTCCTTGGCTTCTGACTTCTGACTACACCAACTTGATTTTGTAGGGAAAGAATGAAGAGTGAAATTTTCGGTTCTCTCAATTTCATCTTCATATATTCTTATATTCCAAGGGAACGACAATGACTTAAATATATTATGGGTGACTTCCACCTTACACTACACAATTTTTACATATGATATCTTCGATTCAAAACATTGTTTTGTACCATTCAATGTTTCGTTTTGTCATGTCGACTGACCCCCCAGGTACACATCCTCTCCCCTGACCCCACCCCGTGTCTTGTACGTCCCGTCACTTTGGCGAGTCACACTGGGACACTACCTCCTGTACGGAATGATGTATGGACAGTTGTGGGTGTCTTACACGTTGGGTTGCGCGGACAGTTGTCGGTGTCTTACACGGGGTTACGCGGATAGTTGTGGGAGTCTTACACGTAAGGTTGCGTGGACAGTTGTGGGTGTCTTACACGTGGGGTTGTGCGGACAGGTGTGGGTGTCTTACATGTGGGATTGTGCGGACAGGTGTGAGAGTCTTACATGTGGGGTTACGCGGACAGTCGTGAGAGTCTTACACGTGGGGTTGTGCGGACAGTTGTCGGTGTCTTACACGGGGTTACGCGGATAGTTGTGGGAGTCTTACACGTGGGGTTGCGCGGACAGTTGTCGGTGTCTTACACGGGGTTACGTGGATAGTTGTGGGTGTCTTACACGTGGGGTTGCACGGACAGTTGTCGGTGTCTTACACGGGGTTACGCGGATAATTGTGGGTGTCTTACACGTGGGGTTGCGCGGACAGTTGTCGGTGTCTTACACGGGGTTACGTGGACAGTTGTGGGTGTCTTACACGTGGGGTTGCGCGGACAGTTGTGGGTGTCTTACACGTGAGGTTACACGGACAGTTGTGGGTGTCTTACATGTAAGGTTGCGTGGACAGTTGTAGGTGCCTTACACGTGGGGTTGTGCGGACAGGTGTGGGTGTCTTACATGTGGGATTGTGCGGACAGGTGTGAGAGTCTTACATGTGGGGTTACGCGGACAGTCGTGAGAGTCTTACACGTGGGGTTGTGCGGACAGTTGTGGTTGTCTTACGCGTGGGGTTACGCGGACAGTTGTGGGTGTCTTACATGGGGTTACACGGACAGTTGTGGGTGTCTTACATGGGGTTACACGGACAGTTGAGGGTGTCTTACACGTGGGGTTACACGGACAGTTGTGGGTGTCTTACATGGGGTTACACGGACAGTTGTGGGTGTCTTACACGTGGGGTTGCGCGGACAGTTGTGGGTGTCTTACATGGGGCTGTGCGGACAGTTGTGGGTGTCTTACACGTGGGGTTGCGCGGACAGTTGTGTGGGTGTTGTACACGTGGGGTTGCGCGGACAGCTGTTCGCGTGTCACACCGGACCATTCCTTACTACCCAGCCACGACCAGGTAGTGAACATCGTATACGTGGTACGACTGTGTGTCACATCTACCGTCCATTCGATGAACCCCAATCCCACTGCCCCCCCCTTGTCCTTAAGTGTGAGAGGTGGACTAAAAAGGTGTTTGGATTTTGACGAGATACTTCAGATAATTAATTTTTACCGGACAGACACGAGACTATAGTCCCGTGTACGAGTTATGTCTTGGTAGGGGAAGAATGGTTGGTCGGGTCCCTCACTGGGTGACGATTAGTCTTCGACAACATCCCGGTCACTCGGAGTCCAAAAAGACACTGGACTATGTATACAACCGGAGGAATGTCACAACTAAACGAGGGTACCGAGTCTACTATTTTTTAGGTAGATGTTCCGTCCTCTGGACCCAAACTAAGTACCCAGTCCTTCTGGTGGACCTCATTCCCTTACCGATGGGTGAGGCTATAGGGACGGACTTCTTAAGTCGGGTACCCCAACGTTTCTTGACCTGCATAGACTCCCTGATTCTGCAAGTGAAAAAGTGAAATGCCGAAACGAAATTTTATGAAGTGAAGTGAAATTTTATTTTGAGTAAGTGACGAACTAATCAGCCATCCACTCCTCTCTCATCCACAAGGTCCGTCTTCACGAGTGTCTACGAGACAAGGTGAACCAGAACCTCAGGGTGACTACCCGTGAGTGTACCTCGGACCGAAGTGAGTCGAGATTGACCCTTGAAATCCCGGGCTCCACTGAGACGGTGTCGTTACTACACGGGTAGCCCACCACAGCAATCATTGTTCACAGACAGAAAATAGAGATTAAGACGACGTAATTGGTACAACACTAACAACTACAAAACAAAACGAAAATAAAGGGATTCTACGACCATTAGTAAACGTTCTATCCACCCAGGACTTGTGACTTATAAGATTAATTGATAGTGCTCATTAAGTGTGTGTCGGGGTCCAGCTTAAAGACGTTCCCAGACTGTAGTGTACTTGTCCATGTTTGGATGTCGTCCTGTAGGTTCGGAGAGATGGTGAAAAAGATCTTTACAAAATTGTCGTAATCTGTTCTACGACCAAACATCTGACGGTCCTGGAAACACCTCGTTCCCATTACGTAAAATATTTGTCAATGTCATTGAAATTGAATTCAGTACTTTTGTTAAAACGTAGTGTAATTTATGTGAATCTCTTTCCTAGGGTCTCGTGTTATTTAGACTTTTCACTCAGTCCCCACTCAGTCGCCAGTCGTGTCCTCCTTGTGTCAGTCGCCCGGGGAGGGAGACAGAGGTCGAACTCCTCCAAGAGACGGACTCTCGTCTGGAGACTCACACCAGTGTCAAACCTTGACTTCCTTTTGTCTACTCCTTAGTCACCTCTTGTATCTCTTGGAGTACAGTCGGTTCAGCCCCTGGTCCCCCACGAGACGAATTAATGCACCACCACTGTTCCGACTTTTAATACCCTCAATCCTTCGTCGTCAAAGGTTCCTGACCTTTGTCGGTAAGCCCCCGACCAGAACAAAGTCGGGAAAGAGGTCGTCCACCTGTACCAACGGAGAAGGACAAGTCCCACTGCGACAGGAGGAGAAATGTGCAGGAGACGACGAGGAGCGGGGGAGGTTCGGGACCTTTGAAGTAGGGTGACCGACGACAGGTCACGACTTTCGAGAAGATCGGGTCTCGTTCGGGGACTCATGCTAAAATGACTTTTGGCGTCCGTCGCTCTGAGCCGTCAATGGAAGTAGTCAAGTCAAGTCAGTGAGTCAGGTCGAGAGTGGCGGTGTGCACTGGTGACCCTTTTGGTATCGAAACTGATCTACCTGGAAACAGTCGTTTCATTGCAGAGACGAAAAATTGTACGACAGATACAACCAGTATCGAAAAGAAGGTTTCTCGTTCGTAGAAAAGTAAAGTACCGACGTCAGTGGTAGACGTCACTAAAACCTCGGGGTTTTTATTTTAGACAGTGACAAAGGTGACAAAGGGGTAGATAAAGGGTACTTCACTACCCTGGTCTACGGTACTAGAAGCAAAAGACTTACAGTTCAAAATTCGGTTGAAAAAGCGAGAGGAGAAAGTGAAAGTAGTTCTCCGAGAAATGAAGGAGAGTGAAAGACGGCATTCCCACCACAGCAGACGTATAGACTCCAATAACTATAAAGAGGACCGTTAGAACTAAGTCGAACATGAAGTAGGTCGGGACGTAAAGCGTACTACATGAGACGTATACTCAATTTATTCGTCCCACTGTTATATGTCGGAACTGGTGAGGAAAGGGTTATACCTTGGGCAGACAACAAGGTACAGGCCAAGATTGACAACCAACAACTGAACGTATGTCTAAAGAGTCCTACGTACATTCCACCAGACGATAGGGGTAGATAAATTCTTAAAAGGTCAAACAACACTAGACGTGTCAGTCCCCGAAATCCTATCGGTTACTGTGCCTACAAAAAGACCTTAAGAGAACGAAAAAGGCACTAGGTCACCTACAACTGTTAAACTAGAGACTAAGGAGACGGAAAAGATTTAGGTCGAACTTATAGACCTTCAAGAGTCAATTGTATGACAACTTCGGACCGAACCTCTTAAAATTCGTAATGAAACGATCGCACACTCTACTCACACAGACAAGGTGTGTCATTTGACTTGTATATAGGTAATAGTTCTTTTTGAATTTTAAATATCAGCAGTCATAGTAAATGTTAAAGGTTGACTCACGTCAACGTAGTCCTCTTTTGTAGGAAACCCTTGTCTTGGTTCGAAACCTGTCACCGCTCCTCAGCAGCGGTCGCCCTATCCCGTCCCGACCCACGGAAGACGGACTCACTGCTGAACTAAAGAAAGTTCAGGAAACCCGTTTATCCCATCGAGTGAGCGGGTTAAGATAGGTGTTGTGGAGTAATCGGCACACAGTGTCTCGATCCTTAAGTGAATAATTTGTTCGGAAGTAAAATACCGAAGTTTAATAAGAATAACTTTCCGTTTATAGGAACTCTTTCCCGAAGGGATCACCGAGTCGACCCCTTCTTAGGTGAACGTTGCGTCCTCTTCACACAGGTCTTCTAGGGGACCTCCCGTCGCACGGCGGGTGAGACAGAGGAAGGACCTCTTGGAAGAAAAGGACCTCTTAGGGTACCTGTCCCCTCGGTCCGCCCGATGTCAGGTGTCCCAGCGTCTCAGCACGTGCTGACTCTGTTGGCTCACACGTGTGCGTGTAGGAACTCCTTCACAGTGAAATTCCTGACATCCCGATCCCTCGAGCTCTTCCGCTCCGCGTCCCTTTGTCGCTCTGGCCGTGAAGCGCCCTTGTCTAGTGGACATTGCTCCGCTCTTCCCCGTCGTCAGCCTAATCCCTCGACGACGCGATCGGGTTCCTTTCTCATTTATATATGTCGGTACGCACACCTTTCGACGGTAGAATGGCCCCGATAAGCAGAGGTCCCAACAAGCCATGCATCGATAGAGAATTTGCCGACCCCGTTCCTTAAAACCTCTAGTCGGTCTCCGACCCGGTCGACCCTCGACCCACATTAGTTGGAATTACAGGTGAAAAAAAGTCTCTCAAAAAACAAAACGTATCCCATTACCCCTCCTGGACCTCCCATCAAGATTGAGGTCCGGTAAAACTCAGTACATTGAAAGGAAGTGATAGGTCCCCGAAGGGACACCGAGCCACCACTTCGTAGACGGTCGGTTATGTCCTCTGTGTCCAAGAAAGGGACTAAACCCTTCTAGCGTGCACGGCTCCTCGTCGATTCGGACACCCAGTGCCGAAGACTCGAACCCGGGGCCTCGGGCCTGTCCTCTCTTCGACGACATTACTCCTCGGACACGTCGTTTCCTCTGGGTCGTGTCGGTTTTCGTTTAATGTCTCTTAACAATTGTTCCCGACAGGTCGATTCTGAACCGTGTATCCCTTACTACCCGATGTCCCGTGTCACCACGGTCCGTTGACTCTTGTTCACTAAGTCCTTACCTAGAGTCACCTCACCCTGTCGTCCCCAAGACTTCGTTTATTATTTTTTCTGCTCGTCCCACCCGAACGGGGTTTCCTGTCGACGGCGACAGGTGGGAAGCAATGTCTGTGTCTCAGTAAGGAGGAGGCAAACGGTAGGTGGGGACACTAGTCCGGTGACACAGAGGACCCCCTTTGTCAGAGTCCTTTCTTTCACTGTGACCCGAATCCAGAGCCTTCTCCCCCTCAGACTAGCCACCAGGGCCACCTCCCCCCTCACGCCGTCTCCTCGGTGGCAGGGCCTCTCACCGGTGTGGGTATCTTCCGAGCCAGCACAGGCTGAGACGCCGGGGTACCCGACATCGGATGGTCCGAGGAGACAGGTGCCCTACTTCACCTAACGGTAAAGGAAGAGGTCCCCTCGAAGGACTGGGTCCCCACCTTGGGCCCAGAGGGCGTAACATCTGCTACGAATTGGCGGACTCGGCGGTCCCCCTTACTCTCGCCTCGTCCTTCACCGGCGGCACACGATCGGAGAGAATCCGGACTACTCTTTCCTCGTCTTCCAAGTTTGTCTGCGAAGTGTGTTCGCTGCGCGCCTGTCTGTTCTGCTGAGCTTCCCCTTGCAATGAGTAGGAGTCCTTTCACACTCGCCGTCGATGTCACTCTGCCGGGAAGTTCCTGAGGGATCTTGTCACTTGGGCTCCGGCTGGGGTGGTTCCGAACCGAGCGTAAACCTCTTTAGCGACCTACAGTACACACAACGACGACCTTTCATTCCGTCACGTTTGTAGACCCTTCTGTCGACCGTCTCAGCCATTCCTCGTGTGTAAACGGCATGCTGGGTCAGTAAGGTGCTACCCATAAGTAGGTCTCCTTCACTTCGCGTACAGTTGGGTTTGTGACCGTGTGTCTACCAAGACCTTCGACATGATCAAAGGGCACCGACGACATTGTCCCGGGTGTCTGAACCACCG
Source organism: Capra ibex (assembly GCA_006410555.1). NCBI lineage: Eukaryota > Metazoa > Chordata > Mammalia > Artiodactyla > Bovidae > Capra > Capra ibex. Next base: position 17,812,858 of record SJYO01033645.1, on the reverse strand, counting down.
AATTTTGTCATGTTCAAATAGGAGACTAGTAAGACTCATTCTGTACGAGCGAGTCAAGGAGACCTGACTTCGGCTCCGACACTCGCGTTGTCGATGCCACTCGGTCCTCCCCAGGCGCCCGGCGAGGAGGCGTCCGAGTCCAGCCCCGACCCTAGGCGAAGGACCGGAGAGGTCGGGGGTCCCGGGAGGACCGGGGGAGTCAGCAGTCCCGGCTGGGTCAGAGACGAGACGGGGGCGTCGAGGAAGAGGAGGCGTAGAGCCTGAGACGGACGGAGGGAAGGTTCCTGGTGACACGAGTGGTGTCGAGTTCACGGGTGGTCGTTCTTTGCCTGTCTGCTCTACGTGTCGACACGTTAGAATACGAGAAGTTGTCACTTCACTTAGTGATAGACTATGTCTGGGTCGTGCCTACGTAGAGTGGTTGTAATGAGACTCACTGTCTTTGGTTTGTGGTTTCTTAAGTGTTCCTACCAAAGTAAGTGTACTTGAACCTTATCCGTCTTGATTGAACATCACTCTCTTCAGTCTATTAACTAATAAATAGTACTTCCCATAGTCCACAAAAGGTGTTTCCATGTGTCTCTGTAAAGACCCCTTTAATTAAAAATCGGAAACCACGTCTCCAACTTCGCAGACGGACGTTACACCCTCTGGGGGACCTCTTCCTTTACCGTTGGGTGAGGTCATAAGGACGGGTCTCTTAGGGTACCTGTCTCCTCGAACCACCCGATGTCAGGTGCCCAGACGTTTCCCAGCCTGTGCTGACTCGTTGAAGTGAAAGTCCCAACGTATACAAACAGTCTCATTGACGTGACATGTAATTTTTCACACCCGAAGGGACCACCGAGTCTGCCATTTCGCAGACGGACGTTACTCCCTCTGGGCCCAAGCTAAGGACCCAGTCTTTCTAGGGGACCTCTTCCTTTACCGTTAGGTGAGGTCGTGAGAACGGACCTTTTAGGGTACCTGCCTCCTCGGACTATCCGATCTCAGGTACTCCAGCGTTTCTCAACCTTTACTGACTCGCTGAAGTGAGTGAATTTTTCATATTTAACACAACAGTCATTTAATATGGAGTTAATGTAACTAATTTTCCATTTTTAATAACCGAACGAGTGTAGGGGGTGATGAAAATACGGAAAGTGGGTACCTGACCAGCCTCCTCTTTCCGAGATTCACCCCCTTTAGTCTCTCGGTCACCGCGGGGACGAGGCACCCCCAACGGCCGAGACCAAGACCGAGGACACACGTCGTCCCCCGTCGGGTGACAGACCAAGACTGGTTCCCGACGAGGGGGCCGTCCCCGTGCTCGGACCCCAGACCTCCGTACCTCCGTGACTCCGACAGAGGTCGGGCGGTGGGGCCGCTCCCTCCGAGGGAAGGGGTCCGTCACCCCCACGCCCGTCCCCGTCGTGTTTCCGACACTGAGACACACTCTCCCTGTCCCCTGCCCCTGTGGGACATAGTGACTTCACGGGTGACGACTTGCGACCCCTCAAGTCGTCGTCTCTGCTAATCTATTGGAAGACACCCTTATAGCGACTATCTTATACGTTGGTATCCTCCTATTCCCCCCCGTTACTCGTTGGGCAGTGTATGTGACTTTTGAGTCTACCTTGCGTGGGTGAGGAGTCGTTCGTGTTTGAATGGACTATATTCTATTTAGTAGACTTTTTCTGTATATTAACGAATTCTTTAATTTAAGTGTTAAATTTTGAGGGGAGTTTGTCTTTAGAAGTCCGAGTTTACTGAAGCGACTACTTAAGGTGGTTTGCAGATTTTTTCTTAATTGTGGTGAAGATGCGTAAGAGAAGGTCTTTTATCTTTTCTCTCTCGGAACGCTAAGTAAAATGTTCCGGGTACAATGGGTCTACGGTTTTAGTCCTTTTTCTGTCAAGTTTCTATGAACTTGTTCCACCTCCTGATTTTTGGTGAGTCAATATGGTTTGTGTACAGTTTTAAGTTGTGTCTAACTTAAGTACCTTTTGAAGAGTCTTTCAGTTCTCGTCTTTTCTTGAACTCGAGGTATGTCGACAGATGTTCTGCGGTTGTCGAGGGTAATGTGGACTACTTTCTCTGACCCGCACAGGGGTGAAAGACGCTGCACGACTCCCACGGACGAAGACGGAGAAAACACGGTGTAAAGTCGGTTCCTTTCCTGTGTTTGTAATGTACCTAGTCTTTCCTTCTTTGTCCTGGGATACATTTCGTACTATGGTAAATGTTAAAGTTTCTTGGACGTTATAAAGACACGTTTAGATCATTTTACATGCGTACTTGACATACGCGCCCTTAATATAAGGACTCAACCTTCTGCGCTGTATCATTTCTATAGTTAAGAGGAGGTTTAACTACATATTCAAATTGCGGTAGATATGATTTTAGAGTCGTTAATAAAGCACCTATGACTATTCTAACAAGATTTTAAACTACCTTTACTTTTCTATGATGTATCTTCTCGTTTTTGGACAACCTTTATACTTTTGTTTCACCCTTCTTTCTTTATCCACGTCCTCTAATTCTCCATGTTCGAAGATCAGCGGTTTATTTACTCAGTGTCGATACTCTATACGTTATATCCCTTGTAGTTATTGAAACATACCACTGTATCGGATTGGTCTGAATAGTACCACTAGGAAAATTGTACATATCTTTATGACTTAGTGATACAAACATTGTCCTTGATTGTATCACAACATCCACTTCCTACGAAGTTTTTGGTTGTTTACGTATCTGTTCCTCTCCGATTGTCTCCAACTCCCCCATCCCCCTAACGTGCTCCGTCAGTCTTCCATGTTTGTGGGTCAATGCTCTGTTCATTCACGATCCCTATACTGCATGTTGCACTGACACATTAATTGTGAAGACACACAATGTATTCTTGTAATAGTTCTCTCATTTAGGATTCTCAAGAGTAGTGTTGTTTAAAAAAGGTAAAGAAATTGAAACATAGACGTACTTCACTGCATAAAAGAGATTAAAAAACACTATCAGTAACGTACGGCATACAATTCAGCTTCGTGAGACGACGTGTGGAATTTGTCTGTGCCACGATCTACAGTCACTGTAAGCCACTTTGACCCTCTTTTTCATTATTCGTGGAGGCTAAAAACGTCCCTTTTTGTTTCACCCTCCTCAGGATTTCATCAGTTCTGTGACAGGGGAACCGTCTCTCTGTAAGTGTGCCTGGTTACTCTTTCTCTGGGGTCTTTATTTCGGTGTGTTTATACGGTTTAAATAAAACTTATTTCAACGTTTTAGTTAAGTCACTCCTTTCCATCAACAAAGTTGTTTACTACGAGTTCGTTAACTTAAAGCAACCCGTTTTATACTGGGAGTTAGATGTGACGTGTAAAATATATGTTTTCACACATATTTGGTATACGAAAAATATGTGTTTCATTACTTTTACCTAGTATCCGAATGAACATTTTACCCTTTGATACTTGTACAACCTTCTTTAGTGTCCTTTTAAGGTCCTGGGTGTCAAGCCGTTTCTTAATGACCTGTACCGTGGTTTTAGCGGTAGACGCTTTCTTTCTCTTAGCTGTCTAACCCGAAAAAAAGTCTCAATCTCGAAAACGAGACGTTTCTGGTATAGTTCTTTTTACTTCAAATTCGATGTCTCACCCTCTTTCGTAAACATTTGGTGTTCATATTATGTCCCGATTCTAGATCTCATGGATCTCTTGAGAGTTTCGAGTTGTCGTTTTTGTCTTTATTAAGTCAATCTGTCACCTGTTTTCTACATTCCTCTGTAACGTGACTTCTTCGACATTCTACCTGTGTGTGAATATCTTTAGGTGACGTTCCTCGGCAGTCTCTTTGTGTCTGACGCCGGTGTCACTCCGCAGTCGTGTGCGGGCAGTGTCGTCAATGGTGGTCTCCCTGTCTTCGCTCGCGTCCACCCCGACACCTCTTCGGTTTGGAGTGTGTGAGAAGGCTGCCCTGCGTTGCCCCGTATCCGCCAGACCTCGTGCGACACTTTTAAGAGACTTTCTGTTTGTGCCCCCGGAGGGACTGCCGGGTCACCACTTCTCAGGCGGACGGTCCCATCCCCGTGCGCGAGGTACGGACCAGTCCCTCTATTCCAGGGCGTACGGCACCCCACACCGGTTTTTCAAAAGGAAATTAATTTTTATTTATTTATTAGTTGGAACGGTTCGAGTTTTTTATTATTATTATGAAATTTTTATCGTAAACGACGGAGACCCGTAAACGAGGTCTCTTGACTTTTGTTCGTAGGTGTGTTTTTCGACGTGTCGACAAATATAGTCTAAATAGGTGTTCTCGGCTTTTGACTCTGGTCGTCTACCGGGCTGTCATTCACTCACCTGACTGGCTGACACTATGCAGGCGTGGGGCCCTTGGCGAACTCCCCACGGGCCAACAGTCAAGTGAGGAGGCTCCCTTATTTTCGGACAGAGATTTGCAATACCTGACACACTACGGTAGGTCTATTTTTTGTAAGGACTTTACCGTTTTGTGTCTACATCCTTGTTTGGTCACCGACTGTTCCCCTGAGTCCACCATTTCTTAGCGGACGTTACACTCTCTGGGTCCAACTTAGGGATTCAGTCCTTCTAGGGGACCTCCTGCCTTACGTTGGGAGAGGTCCTAAGATCGGACCTCTTAGGGTCTCTGTCTCCTCGGATCGCCCGATGTCAAGTACCCCGACGGTTCTCAGCCCGTACTCACTTATTGTGAGTGAGTGAAAGGGAATGAAAAAGTGAACCCCACTGTGCTCCCTAGAAACACTACCACGTTGTCAGACAGACACTATCGTCACTACGGGTGTGTCTGGGTGTGCACTATTCGACCGTCGGGTGTGAGTGGAAGGTCCGGTGTGACACGTAACAACGTATTTCGTACTGGAAACCCTCTGACCGACGTCCCATGTACCTTAGAGAGACACTACACAAGTGGTAAAGGACATTTGAATATTAATAAAGTCGAAAAATTTTTTAATTCTTTTGGTAGATTCTTAATGTGATAAGGTGCACAGTTGACCTCTAATGGTAACTGGGTTTCGGACTCGGAGACCCCAAAGTATTGGAGTCAGGGACTCATTCCGGAGTCTCCTCCCGTGCAGGTCGTTCCTTGTCCATTGTCCCGGGTCCGTGGCTCCGGGTGTCTGGGGAGGTCGCTCCTTGGCCTGCGTTCCTCGTCCATGCTAATTCCACACACACACCCACACACACACATACACATCCACACCCACACACCCACACACACACACACACACACACACACACACACACACACACACATCCGGCGCCTGGAGATCCCTCTTCCTTAGATCATGTTGGTGGATCGGGCCCTCTTCGCCAAGACGTGGGTTCGTCGGGCCTGGACCCTCGACTGGTTCCACGAGCGCGGTCCTTCCCACCGCCACCCTGCGAAAGGTTGAGTCGTGACGTCTCTCTGCCACCGGCAAGTTCGACGTCCATGTCTGCTCGTCGTCCCAGACTCTCAGAAACGTGGTCTTCCTTTGCGGAAAGGAACCAGATGTCTCCGGTCCTCGCACCCCTCCGCACCACGGTCCAGACCCACAGTGGCACGTAGTCATCTGACAACCACGCAGTGATTCGACGGTAGGGTACGTGAGTCGCTGACGATCAAAGACCCGGAGTGTCCACGACATTGACCTAAACGACGAAGTCGCCTGTGGACCCCCGCACGCTCGGTGCGCAGGACTGGAGCGAAGTGGACGCACCGCGAAAGACGAGAAGAGAGAGGGAGCAAGGGGAAGGAGACAGGGACAGAAGGGAGGCCGGCGTGGGGAGGAAAGGGGTGCGGGGCGGGGGGCGAACGGGGGCAAGGTCTCCAGAGCAAAGGAGCTCCCTGTCGGGAGTCGGAGCAGCCCATCACTTCCGCAGTAGACAAGCGTGTAGAGTATACCGTCGGCAGTAGACTCCGGTGCCCTTGGTCCTCCGGAACTACAAGAAGTTCCCACACTCTTCCACTCTCCCTTTTACCGTCCTCCAACGGAGACGGCTCTGGAAGACTCCAAGAGGACGGACCGTCCGAGTAATGAGATTCCTTACCATTACCTGCCCGTGGACCTCACCGTCTCCCACTGAATTAGCTCAGGGACCGGACGGTCCTCGGTTCTCTCCTCCGGGACCCCAACCCGGGGGCCCTGGGGGCAGACGTGACGTTGAGCGTGGGAGAAGTCCCTTTGGTTTCACACCGAGTCCCACTTGTCGTCAAAAAAGGTGAAAGGAAAACCACCGATGACGGTAAAACTGACAGACCCGGGTGTCCGGGACGAGTCGTGTCCGTAGGCGGCACCTATCTCCCGCCCGAAGGAAGTGGCGACGTCGACGAGTCCACCCTCGGGTGCCGGGTCCGAGACCTGTGTCTCGGAGACTAGTGAACCTTTAGTCTTGCTGGGTAGGAGTCCTCTTCACGCTGGCACCAAAGGGAGTCCGGCAGTCAGTCGACGGATGAGTGACTTGGGTTTCTCAGTGTGGGTCGTGTTTTTGATGCGGGAGAGGGGTGAGTGGCGAGACGTCGGGTTTGTAGGCGTTTGCGTGCCCGTTAAAGAGTGTCAGGAACGTCTGGGACTTTAGTCTGAACCTATCTAGAATACTAACTTTAACATTACCTACTTACAGGACCCACCTGTTCCCACTGGTCTCCGGCGTGTCCCGGGACACACGTATCGACTTCAGAACACGTGTATTCTTGCACGGTTCTTTACCCTACGCCGACTGGTAATGCCGTGAGTCTCGGCGGGTCCTCGTCGTCCCCACCCCACGAAGGTCAAAGGTACCCGACCGCTCCCGCGTCTCCAGATCTCTGGGCGGGCCTCGCATTCCCCCCGGGACCGAGGAGATCTCCCGGACGTAGAGGGTTTGTGACCGGGGTCGAGGGGCTCCTCTAGCGTGAAACGCCTCCAACTGTGCTTCCGGGACCGGCGTCCTCTCCTCCGTCGTCTGGCTGCTCCGAGCCCGTCGGCCCGCGCCGGAGGAGTCCTCGACTGGACGGTGCGCGGGAAACAGTCTCCAACCCCCCGCCGGACCGGGTCCAGGGGCGTCCTGTGGGTCCCTTCCAGTCGTTTCCTCTCCGCGCACCCTCCCCGCCGTCTCCGTCCTGCCGGAGCGTCCCGTCCAGCCCCCGAGCTACACCTTCCCCGACCTCCGAGGCCGCCCAGAACTCTCCTTTTCCGTGTGTCGTCTCTTTCTGTAAGAATTTCCGCTCGGACCTGAACGTCACCTCTTACGACCCCCGTCCCCTAGCCCCTCCCCGGTGCCACCGGGCCCATCCCCACTGTCCCAAGACCGGCGCCGACACGTCCGTCTCTGCACCCTTCCACTCTCCACCCAGACCTCCGTCCAATGTCCTTGGTGGATACTACCCTTCGTTCCCCACTCCTGTCCTCTACAGTCCTGCTGAGTCAATACCGAGTCGCCGAAGGCCACCTCTGGAACGCACTGACGGACCATAATGAAAGACTCTGCTATTTTCGTCTTTCACTACTCTCTTCTTCCAAGTGTAAATATATTAAAGTCCAGACGTGTAGTCTTCGTAGACCCGTCCGGACCGTCTCCCGACCAGACCTTTGGTACAAACCCCCGCGGGGGGGCATTGCACGGGTACAGGCCGTCTACGGGGATCCCGGGAGGTCGTCTTGCGGGTCCTAAATAGACTGTCCGGGACCAAGACCCAGAACACGACGGCGACGACGACGACGACTCGGAGAAGGCAGCACCGGCTGAGACGCGTTGGGGTGTCTGCCGTCGGGTGGTCCGAGGGGGCAGGGACCCTAAGAGGTCCGTTCTCGTGACCTCACCCAACGGTAAAGGAAGAGGTTACGTACTTTCACTTTTCGCTTTCACTTCAGTGAGTCGACACAGGCTGAGAGTCGCTGGGGTACCTGACGTCGGAAGGTCCGAGGAGGCAGGTACCCTAAAAGGTCCGTTCTCATGACCTCACCCCACGGTAGCGGAAGAGACAGGTCCAGAATATCCTCGGATGATTTCGGACAGGGTTGGAGAGTCCTCTCAGCTCAGTCCTTTGTCCCCTCTTTTGGTAACGAGTCGCTCCGATTTTGCACTGTGGACCGACGTGTTAGCGGAGTAATCGTTTGTTTGTTGTTCGAACGTGAACTCTCCGGAGCGGTTTACAATCAGTGTAAACGTAGCACCGAGACCAAGACTCCTGCGGCTCGCTAGGTACAGGTACTGCACTTTTAACGACTGCCACAATCAGTGTAAACGTAGTACCGAGACCAAGGCTCCTGCGGCGGTCCTACTGCGGCTCGCTAGGTACAAATACTGCACTTTTGACGACGGCCTTATTGACGTGTAATTCATTGAAGACAAAGGGACACATAATGACAAAGATTAATCGTTGTCCCTTTTATTTCAGTAATAAATACCTATGTCAAGCCGAGCCGTAAATATGTTCCGGACGGCTGGAGTGCAGGTGGGGGCGGTGACGGGGTTGGGAGGACCACCGGGGACCTCGACCAGTCGGGCCCCTACCCCCGTCGTTCAGGGGGAGTCGGAGGGGGCCGAGGAGGAGACCGGAGGAGGGGGAGGAGGGTCGGATGAAGGAGTCTGTGAGGGACCTCAGAGGAGGGGGGACTGGGAGGGGTCGGGGTAGGAGTGTCGCTAGGAAGTGTCAGAGACGGTATTTCCCTTTGTTTTGGGGAAGTAAGACTTTAGGACTTTTAAGACTGTGAAACGATGTGCTTTAAGAACGAAAAGTATTATACAATGAATTGCAATCTTAGGAAAAACACAAACTATAAAAATAATGTCTGTTTGTACCGACGCTTGAAAAAGAATTGTCTGGAGTAACGAAAGGGTCGGAAAAATCTAGGACGCATTATTTGTCGCCCATTTCTTAGACGGACGTTACGCCCTCTCTGTCTCTTCTGCACCCAACCTAGGGACCCACCCCTACCTCTTCTCTTACCGTTGGGTGAGGTCATACGAACGGACCTCTTAGGGTACCTGTCTCCTCGGACCGTCCGATGTCAGGTTTCTCAGTGTCTCATCCTGTACTGACTCACCGATTCGTGTGTGTGTGTCACTTGTCACCCGTAGGTAATTACACGTCTTGATAAACCTAAATAATTTGACGTTGTCTTGTTCGTCTCCCCTTGGTCGGGGGTACATTGACTTCCCTAGGACCCGATTTTCGTCACAGGGCAGGGAAGGTGGAGGGACGGACGGGTCCGACTGTCGGACAGGGAGGTTCGAGTGGCTCGAGAGTCCGTCTACTCCGTACACCGACTTTTAATATAATTTTTTAGTTTTGGGAGACGGAGAGAGTGTGTCGTCGGTCGGATAGACCGATCACGCGTGGCGTAAGATGGAGAGTCTAGGAGTCAGAGTGAATTTACTCTTGAGACCGGATTTAGTTGGACCTTCGACGTGGACTAATTTGATACTCTAAAAATTATTTTGTGTTTTCGGACCGACGTACCGGTCTCACCCCGGGACTCCCGGACGTCCCCCGGGACCCGTCGCCCCCTCCATTCCGACGCACCCGTCTCCATTCCGACGCACCCCCTCCATCCCGTCACACCTCTTCCATTCCGACGCACCCGTCTCCATTCCGACGCACCCCCTCCATCCCGTCACACCTCTTCCATTCCGACGCACCCGTCACCCCCTCCATTCCGACGCACCCGTCAACCCCTCCATTCCGACACACCCGTCTCCATTCCGATACATCCGTCTCCATTCCGAGACTGTGGGTGAACCCAACTGTTTACGACAATAAGATCTTCAAAGAGTTCGAACCTTTTATTTTAGTGATCCCAGGTTCGACCTGGANCATTCCGACGCACCCCCTCCATCCCTTCACACCTCTTCCATTCCGACGCTCCCGTCACCCCCTCCATCCCGACGCACCCGTCTCCATTCCGACGCACCCGTCTACCCCTCCATTCCGACCCGTCACCCCCTCCATTCCGACGCACCCGTCAACCCCTCCATTCCGACACACTCGTCTCCATTCCGATACATCCGTCTCCATTCCGAGACTGTGGGTGAACCCAACTGTTTACGACAATAAGATCTTCAAAGAGTTCGAACCTTTTATTTTAGTGATCCCAGGTTCGACCTGGACGAACACAATGTAGGGGAAGTGTTTGTTCACCTTATAAGGGTTCCGGAATTAATTGCACAACGCCGGTACTGATTCACACGACTGGAGAGACTTGAAGTCTTAAAGGTAGTTGATGGTCTATGATCTATTAATATCATTGATATAAAGTCTCAGTGACGTTTCTACTTTACTCCTGTAGGTCTAAGTCCTGATACTTACGTAAAAGGGCGACCCTCTTCGGTCCTTGGGACCTTCTTTACAGACTCAGGTCCAGACTCAGTCCTTGACATGTCCTATTCAGACCCTAGTCAACAACGGGACCTTTCTTCTTTCTATTTGTCGTTACGTCAAAAGTTTTATTTTACAAACTTTTGTTTCTGTACAGTCAACGACTTCTTTGACGGTGACCAGATCCTACCTTCCTAAAACCCACGACTCGTTTATTACAGACCTTGTCGGACTTTGTGGAGGACAACAGTTGATATATGTTTAGGCACTTAAGAGTTACTTCAAAATTTTTACTTATCTTTAGTTAAAAATTTTTAGTCATCCTTTTTTCCACAATACTTTAGTTGTGTAAATTTTAAACTTTACTTTATGTGTAAACTTTAAACTTTACTTTACTTTTTAAACTTTATATTAAAACTTAACTCTTTGTGTACTAAATTTTTACTTTATTTTTCTTGGTTTGAAATAAAACGGAATAGATATGTTCGAATATAAAGTCTTGTCTCAACCACCCCTTTGAAAAACCTTCTTATGGTCGAATCTTTGTGGTTTTCTTCCATTTGAAACTTTTAATTGTGGGACTTTGAACTGTATTTTCCTACCTAGATCAGTCGCCAGTGCCTACCTGCACTCTCGGCGACCATCTTTGTCGAGTCCCACTCTTCCTTCGCAGCGTAACGTCTTGGAGGACACGCGAGACGGAGACCTCGAGTCGAACGAGGAACGGGGCACAGACCTAGTACGTCCAGTGCATCCAGTGCATCAGAGTCTTGCACCCCTGGTTGTTACGATCCTTGACCTCGAGGAGAGTGAGTGGGAGCAGGACGGGAAACGTTGAAGGGTCGGGGACGCCTGACGACTTAGCACGGACAGGTACACTTCCAGTCCGTTGCGGGGTGGGGCGGGGAGTCAGACCTGACGACAAGGGTACGCTTCGGGGAATCAAATCTGGTCGGATAATTGTCGACCACAACCGGTGATATCAGACAGATATTTTTGGAGACATTGGAGAAACAAACCCCGAGTCTCGAATCTCGCAATTCAGGAGACCCGGGCGGCCGCATTATTCGGACTCAAGAGGTTGAGACTTAACACCACGCACCAAAGAGCTCTTGACCAAAGACGTTGTTGCCCTTAAAATATTGCCACCCTAGTCTAGTCTTCTTACTACGTAAGAGCGTAATTCCCTAGTTAGAAACGTGGCGACTGTCTCTCGTTCGTACTCCGTCCGACTAAGTGTGGTCGCACTTCCACAAGGTCGGGAATTTCTGCCTCGGTTCAGTCTCCTGAAGTGGGACTGCTGGACAAATCTTATCTCCCCGGTTCTCTGTTCGATCTTCGGATTCGTTCCTTCGTTTCGGTCTTAGACACTGGAAGACGTCTCTTTTGTGATTCGAAAAAGCTCTTTTGTCACCGTGACTCCTTTTTATCCCCCCGGTCCCCGAGAGCCTCTCTCTGATTCCTTATTGCTGGTCGTCTCGGGCTCCGGACCCGACGGGTCGGTCGGTGTCTTCCTGTCAAGACTCCATCGTTCTCTCCGACCTCTTTCTGGTCCATAATCTACGACGTTTATGTCAACAATTTAAAATCCACGATATTACTTTACCTTGCCTTAAATACCCCTTTGTAGCACTGTATCACTATTTGCTATTAGGTAAGTGTCTTATTTACTATGCTATAACTCCTAGACGAAAGTTTGTGGGAACTTTTTCTTGACACCACCAGGGTCAATGTGCCCTACCTTTCTGTGCGACCGCTAATAACTTCGACCGCTGTCCCCGTGCCCCTCGTAACAGGACGAGAGAGCCAAAGACGCCTGAAAACTTCTCGACGGACTACGTTGGAAATTTTGTCCCGGTGAAGGACACTACTTCCGCGGCTCGTTCTCACATTCCACATTCCACATTACTTCCGCGGCTCGTTCTCACATTCCACAGCAAGCCCGCTCCGTCTTTCTCCTTTCTGCTGGACTTGTCTTCATCCAATGGAAATAAGTCCGTTCGTCCCCGCTGTCAGCCGGATTGCTGGTCGACTCGCGCCTCTCCCTAGTCCCTCCGAGGTATAAACATCCCTCCAAACACATTCGTTATTCCCTTTGTAATTAGTCCGCCCTACAAAACCCATATGAAATCAACTCTACTGTAAACATCAACCCGTCCCCCACCTTTCAGAAGACCCGTCCTTATCCCCCACCTTCCAAAGACCTGTCCCCCACCATTCAGGGTCTATCTACGTTGGTCGGACCTCGTAGTCCCGCCCTGGATTTCAAGACAACACAAAAGGGGCTTCAATCTACTAAGTCGTTCCCGTAAACTTTGACAACAAAAGAAAAGATCAGGGTTTTCTGAGGAAGTTTCTCTCAAAGTCTTCTTGTAAATAAAGACGAAATAACTTATACGGTTTCGGAAACTGACACACCTAGTGTTATTTGACTTTTAAGACTTTCTCTACCCTTATGGCCTCGTGGACTGGACGGAGAACTCTTTGGATATGCGTCCAGTCCTTCGTTTTCAATCTTGACCTGTACCTTGTCTGACCAAGGTTTATCCTTTTCCTCATTCAGTTCCGACATATAAGAGTGGGACGAATAAATTGAAGATACGTCTCATGTAGTACTCTTTGTGACCCGACCTTCTTTGTGTTCGACCTTAGTTCTAACGGCCCTCTTTATAGTTATTGGAGTCTATACGTCTACTGTGGTGGGAATACCGTCTTTCACTTCTCCTTGATTTTCGGAGAACTACTTTCACTTTCTCCTCTCACTTTTTCAACCGAATTTCGAGTTGTAAGTCTTTTGCTTCTAGTACCGTAGACCAGGGTAGTGAAGTACCCTTTATCTACCCCTTTGTCACCTTTGTCACCGACTGAAAAAAAACCCCCCCCCAGGTTTTAGTGACGTCTACCACTGACGTTGGTACTTTAATTTTCTGCGAATGAGGAACCTTCCTTTCAATACTGGTTGGACCTGTCGTATAAGTTTTTGTCTCTGTAATGAAACGGTTGTTTCCAGGCAGATCAGCTCCGATACCAAAAAAGACACCAGTACATACCTGACACTTCTTTCGACTCACGATTTCTTAACTACGAAAACTTCATACCGACCTCTTCTGAGAACTCTCAGGGAACCTGACGTTCCTCTAGGTTGGTCAGGTGGGATTTCCTCTGGTCAGGACCCACAAGTAACCTTTCTGACTACGATTCCGACTTTGAGGTTATGAAACCGGTGGACTACGCTTCTCGACTGAGGAACCCTTTCTGGGACTACGACCCTCCCTAACCCCTGTCCTCCTCTTCCCCTACTGTCTCTTACTCTACCGACCTACCGTAGTGGTTGAACTACGTACTTAAACCCATTTGAGGCCCTCGACCACTACCTGTCCCTCCGGACCGCACGACGCTAAGTACCCCAGCGTTTCTCAGTCTGTGCTGACTCGTTGACTTGACTTGACTTGTTCACGGGATGAAAACAATAGTCTGTCGACTCTTGACCCCCGAAGACGGGAGCGTTAGACGACACGAAGTGTCTTCGTCTGACACCCGGAACGAGGTCTTCCTAGAGTAGTCACGAGAGGTCTTGATGTGGCGTCGTAGTGTTTTACAGGTGAGGTCCGACCCCCCCCGTTCCGAACCGTCCTTGTTGGGACGGGGATGCTGAGACGGGTCTGTTGTCCCAGACACTCGTCTCCGTCCTCGTCGGAACTGTCCCAGAGGGACCCCGTATTGTGAGACCTCGTCCGACGTAGCGAGGTGGACCTCCCTCAAGGCAGACGGGACCCTACCTTCGGCGGAGAGGGTCCGGTAGGATCACTACACGTCCGTGGACCCGGCGCGGGAGACGATGACCGAAGACGCAGTGAGAGAGGAGTAATCTGGGAGTTCGGGGACACTCACACACACACACACACACACACACACACACACACACCACCCCCTACAATCGTCTGTGAGTATCGGAAATAGTCCCTTTTACGAGATGTACATGAGAGCACCTCTCTTGTGGTTATTTTGGGTGACAGGGTGGTTGGGTCGAGGTTGTTGACAGTCGAGTATCGAGTAGAACAAAGTCTATATGTGAGTGTGTAGGGATTTAATAGGATTTCGTTTAGTGTAGTGGAATAAAACTTCATAAAGTTATACGTCGAGATTTTCTATACTTATAAAGGAGAGTTGATAATAAGTTTTAATTTTGTAAGAGACATTCAACCATATCGACGATACCTTTTGTCATATCGACAAGGAGTCTTTTGATTTGTACCTCAATGGTATACCAGGTCGTTTGGGAGGGAACCTGTAGGTGGGTTCGTTTTGGTATTAAGTTTTCTGTACCCGTGGGGTTACAAGTGTCGTCGTGCCAAATGTTGTCGGTCTTGTGCCTTTGTCGAATCTGCAGGTGCTGTCTACTTATTTCTTCTGTTTGTATGTCTGTCGCCCCAGGTGGACCAGGATCTTTCTCACTTTGGGACGGTGAGCGTCGTCGCACCCGCCTAGGTCCCCGACAAGCCACTTCACTCACTTAAGTCAGTCCTTCTTTCCGTCTGTCGTCTGCTACAACAGTCCCCCCAGACATTAAAGGAACCCAGATAGAGCAACGTTGTTTTTAGACTTCACTACCTGCCTGGTCACAACGTAGAGGCACCATGTCGAGCCAAAATAAACCTTTCATTTCCTTTCATGGAGGAGCTCCGTACTCCCGGACGATTGGGTTTTCTGTGCTTCTCTTCTGTCCGGCGGCGCGTCGGAGCCGAGGAGGACGCGCAGAGGAGGGACGGGACCCGGACCGACACACGCGGCCCCGCGACGAGCGAGAGGGACTCGCGGAGGGAGGCCAGGAGGCCTGGCGCGAAACAAGGTAAAGAGGCCGGAAAGGGAAGGAACAGAAAGTCGGTGGCGGTAAGACCTGAGGAAGGATAAGATTGATGGCTTGTTATAGTGAATGTGCACCCTAGATGTTATGCCGTGTCTGTTTGGATAGATGCTTTGTCTGAGTGTCTGTGTCACTCGTCTCTCCGACGGTCACTGCCCGCCCGCTCCCTCTCCCTACCTGACCCGCGAGCTCCACCCATCTGCGTTTGATAAGATACATCTCACCTGTTTCTTATTACAGGATACCACACCGTGCCCCTGAATACAGGTCAAAGGACCCTACTTCGTATTGCCTTTTCTTATGTTTCTTGTCACTGGTACACGCATATATTGACTCAGTGAAACGACTTGTCGTCTCTAACCGTCTGCAACGTTTAGTCGATATGAAGTTTTTGTGCTTTTGCAGAGGTACTTATATTAATAGAAAGACTCGGTAGACTTCCATCAACGTACGTTTCCTACTAGGTAGGGATTTACGACCTCGCGACCGAGGATCTCGTTTCGGCAGGAGGGCGCACTGGTTTGAAGGGGCCAGGGTAACCGTGAAGACTGTGACTATAAACGTACAATAAATGTAAGTCGGAAGGGGTTAACAAGGTTTTTACAGTCGGCTCTGAATGACATACTTGTCTCAGTGTTATGACGATGGTGCGGCCACCGATGATCGTCGTTAAGGAATTTTAGTTCACAAATCAGTGAGACTCTAAAGGCAGTGGAAAGAGAAAGGTTTACGAAAGGAAAGGAGAGAAACATCTTCTTTGGACCTTTGGACACGATATCTTAAAGGGGTTTATATCTAAAACAACCCACGTAGGACCATGAGACAAAACTTTTGCGTAAAGTTTTGTCGGTCTGTGTTCTCTGATCTATATGTCGATTTATATCTATCTATCGGTCTGTGTTCTCTGAGAAGTGTCTTTGGTCTATACTGAAAAGTCTTTAGGGTGAAGTGTCCACCATGATGCATAACCCTACCAATTTTCAAGTAAGTCCAAAAAAACATTGTTGAATACCTTTTAGGTCTACTTGAAAAACCGGTTGGGTTATGAATACTGTCCACCGAATATTACAGGTTCACAGTAAACTCCAACATGGTCCACAATCGTTCTCGGCAATTAAATAACTCAACGTTTTATCATTATAAGACGTTATAGTAAAGAAGGATTAGGAGTATGTGATACATATTGGTAGTATATGACACATATTGAGTCTATGTGAAGTCAAATACGTCCTTTCCGCCTTATTTACGAACTGAAAGTAGTACAAGTTTTCTTACCAAAACAAGTGTTCGTAGGAGGGACTGACTGGTTAATCAAAGACATTACGAAAAATTGTAAAGTAATACTTTAGTATCTAAAATTATATCAACTATACAAAATAAATGATGCCAATAATTGGGATAACTTCGAATTTAACAGGGTAAAAAGTCAGACACCCTCAGAGAAAAGGAGGATTCAGAAAGATTACACTAACGTAATAAGACACTGTCAAAAGAACAAAAGATCCTCTTGTTTCACAAGGTCCGAGTTTACCATGTAAAAGTCGGTGTCGGGATATTAGTCGGTAAAAGGGTTCCTCAGAACCGACAAAGATCACTATTTCTTATATATTGTTGTTATTAAACTCACGACGTCTAAAGGTCACGATGGCTTAACAGGTAACAGAGATTCTGAAAGTCATCGATATCTGTTAGTCAGTCAGGTCGGCGAGTCGGCACAGGCTGAGAAACGCTGGGGTACTTAGCGTCGTGCGGTTCGGAGGGACAGGTAGTGGTTGAGGGCCTCAAGTGAGTCTGAGTGCAGGTAGCTCAGGCACTACGGTAAGTCGGTAGAGTAGGAGACAGCAGGGGAAGTGGAGGACGGGGGTCAGGGAGGGTCGTAGTCTCAG
The DNA here is from genome assembly GCA_006410555.1 of Capra ibex. Taxonomy (NCBI): domain Eukaryota; kingdom Metazoa; phylum Chordata; class Mammalia; order Artiodactyla; family Bovidae; genus Capra; species Capra ibex. The sequence goes on along the minus strand of SJYO01033645.1, from coordinate 17,795,812 downwards.
AAAAGGTTACTCAGTTGAGAAGCGTACTCTACCGGTTTCATGACCTCGAAGTCGAAATCGTAGTCAGGAAGGTTTCTTTAGGGTCCCGACTAGAGGAAGTCTTACCTGACCAACCTAGAGGAACGTCAGGTTCCCTGAGAGTTCTCAGAAGAGGTTGTGGTGTCAAGTTTTCGTAGTTAAGAAACCGTGAGTCGGAAGAAGTGTCAGGTCGAAAGTGTAGGTATGTACTGGTGTCCTTTTTGGTATCGGAACTGATCTGCCTGGAATCAGCCGTTTCACTACAGAGACGAAAACTTATACGATAGATCCAACCAGTATTGAAAAGAAGGTTCCTCATTCGCAGAAAATTAAAGTACCGACGTCAGTGGTAGACGTCCCTAAAACCTGGGGGGGTTTTTTTTTTCAGACTGTGACAAAGGTGACAAAGGGGTAGATAAAGGGTACTTCACTACCCTGGTCTACAGTACTAGAAGCAAAAGACTTACAACTCGAAATTCGGTTGAAAAAGCGAGAGGAGAGAACGAAAGTAGTTCTCCGAAAAATCAAGGAGAAGTGAAAGACGGTATTCCCACCACAGTAGACGTATAGACTCCACTAACTATAAAGAGGGCCGTTAGTTCTAAGGTCGAACACGAAGTAGGTCGGGTCACAAAGAGTACTACATGAGACGTATATTCAATGTATTCGTCCCACTGTTATATGTCGGCACTGCGTGAGGAAAAGGATACACCTTGGTCAGACAACAAGGTATGGGTCAAGATTGACGACGAAGGACTCGACGTGTGTCTAAAGAGTTCTCCGTCCAGTCCACCAGACCATAAGGGTAGAGAAAGTCTTAAAAGGTCAAACAACACTAGGTGTGGGGGTTGGACGATCTCTCCTCCTTTTCACGTCCTGACTCTACGAGGGGGAAAACGTTTAGGACAGGGTCGGTGAGTCAAAGCCCCAACCAGGGGTGTATTTATGTCGTCTTCCTGTTCCCGTCGCTTTCGTGCCCGGGGTCACACCTTAGACGTCAGGCTGGAGAAGGTAGGACCGGGACGGCGAGGGTGTGGACACCTTCCCTGAGTGGGGAGGTCGGAGGACGGTCGTAGGGGATTCTGGTGTCCCACGAGGGACGGAGGCCCCCGCGAAAGTCACCACTTCTCGATCTTCTCCGATGGACTCGCACACGAGTGCTCTCGTGCTCCTGGTGACACGAGGGGGGCACAGGTCCGGGACGTGCACCTGGGCGGTCCGGCCCTCGGCCGTGGCGGGGGGGCCTCGGGAGTCGCGACAGGGTCTGCCGTGTTCTCCCGTGAGCGCCCAGACAAGTGTCGGACCTGTATTATCTGTACTGGTCCCACACCCAGGGGTGTCGCCTCTGTCTCCAGTCGTCACCCTTCGTCTGAGACTTAAAGATCTTTACCAAGGGCGACCCCTTACGAGGGAGTGAAGTGAGGTACTCGGAGTGTCACCTTAAGTTTAGGGTCACATCGAAATTCCCAGTCTAGAAATTTTTCCGAGTGAGGGAAGGGGAGATTCTACTCAAGACTCGACCCTTTTAAGATTAGGGAACTTTTGCCCTTTAAATGAAGGTTCGGTAACTACTTTTTCGCGGGTTTCAAAATAAGAAGTTTCCTGACCAATCTCAACGAATCCTATTTAGTTTTACTTGCGAGTCCTCTACAAACATCGGAACGGTCTTATGACTCCGTCACACTTGTAGTCGTCCTCCCAATCACTCCCGTGTGAGTCGCGCAAACGCAACAAAACTTACCTTTTACGGGAGACCTTAGTGGTATTCTGAACTTTAGTCGTTTTATACAGCAGTTGTAAGAATACGGGCACACCTCTCCGCCCGTTCCGACCCCCTTCCTCGGGACATCGACAGACGGGCGGAGGGAGGCCGTTACGACCCGCGGTCCGTCCACACTCGATGAAACGACTCGTCCCGGTCTCGTCCTTGACTTTTATTCGAACCCCAGTCCTGGGGCGGAGGGAGGACACACGGACGGAAGGGGGAGGGGTCTGAGCGGTAGGGGCAGTGGGTCGGGGAGGACGACTGCGTGTTTCCACACCCGTGGACGAAGGGGGACGGGGAGGTGAGCCCCGAGGTGGACAACGCCCTGGGCCCTCGGAATGGGGATAGAGCTCCCTGGAAACAGAAATTGCGGCCGTGCCGGGGGTGACGGTGCCAGTACCGGAGCGTGAGACAGTGGTCTTGGCGAACCTAGGATGTTATTTCGGTGCATTGAAGTCATCAAATAGTTTTGTTTACAGTCAGTACGAGAACGACCTTCTTACTTCTGAATGAAACCGTGGTCACTGAAAGTCCCCCTGGTACATGTGTAGAAGACAGAGGGAAGGTCCGTCATTCAAAAGGAGATCCTGTGACGAGTGAAACAGTGTTTGTCCTGTTCCTGACCCCTCTTCGATGCCACCACCTCGGCCCACGAGTCAGGGGTGTCGTCGGAGCGGAAGGGTTTCCGCACAGGGGAGTCCGGCTCCGAAGGGACCCCGTGCACTCGAGAGGGACTTGGGACCCCTCACTTAGACTTCTTTGATTCATCGATTATATAGCAACGTAGTATAAATAGGTTTTTTTGAAATTACACAAAAATTAAGATTCACTTTTAGTGGGTCAGCACAGGTTGAGAAACACTGGGGTACCTGATATGTTAGACACCTTAAGAGGTCCGGTCTTATGACCTCACCCATCGATCAGGCAAGAGGTCCCCTAGAAGGGTTGTGTCTCTAGTTTGGGCCAGAGGACGTGACGTCCGCCTTAGAAATGGTCGACTCGGTACTCCCTTCGACTTCTTATGTCCTCACCCACAGGGTAGGGAAGAGGTCCCCTGGAAGGGCCGGGTCCTCAGCTTGGCCCCAGAGGACGTTACGTCCGTCTAAGAAATGGTTGACTCCGTAGTCCCTTCGGGACTAAGATTAAGATTCCTAGAGCCGCTTTAGAGCTTCGGAATCTCTTAAGTCTCTCTAGGTCCACCCCTCTCCAGAGATCCCTTCCCCACTAGTCAAAAGAGGACCTTCGTGACCGAACCGACTTTCGGTACCCAGATCGGGAACTGGGTGACTCGGTCTCGACGAGTGTCCGGGGTGCTCCTCCTAACTCGGGGCAGAACATGGGTCTCACGAGACACTGGAGACAGGACTACTTCGTGCGTCGGACTCCCCCCCCTTCGGAACCCAGTCCTGGACCTCCCACCTCAGTTCCGGACACCTGCCGTCTGGGGCCAGTGGGGTAGGGAGGGAGTCCAATAGCCGTTCCTGGGGTCACAGGTCTCTACCGGCCGGATCCAACGCACCCCGACCCGTCGGGGTCACGGTCTGAGTCGGGTCAGGGGCGGGGGGTGGGGACGAAGTGTCAAGGGTGTTTCACCCCCGGACCGGGTAGTGGCTCCTGCGACATACGCCCCAGGACGAGGGGATGCCGACCACCACACCAGCAGCCCCGTGAACAGGAGCCCCTCCCCCCGACTCTTTGTCTCCGTCGACAGGCACTTCCACCACCACGTTTCCGACCTTCCGTCGACGATTCGTCCCTATGAACCGTTCTTATGGTAGTTCGGACGAATCTCATCTGGTGGTCCCTCTGTATGGTAGTTCGGACGAATCTCATCTGGTGGTCCCTCTGTCCCGAAACGAAGGACCTGCCAGCCTCCTCGTCTGCCAGGAGGCTGGAGTGGGGTAGACCCGCACTCACAAACCCCTCCCCGGCAGAGTCTAAGCCCCCATTGAGACGGGAGAACCGTCCACCCCGACGACACCTCGGGTCGCGGTCCCACAGGGGAGGGACGTCGGGGGTTTGGGGAGGGACGAAGGAGAACCGGGGGTGGGTGGTGTGACGTTCAGTGGGGCGACGGGGGTCCCTCTCCCCTAGGGATTGCTCCCAAATAATGTGGAGTTGACCGGTGGGAACCCAGTGAATACAATATAAGGACACGGAAACCCAAGATCCACAAAAGTACATTCTTAAAAGTGACTTCGTCAAAGTGACGTGTTAATTAACCGATATTCTGTTAAAACGGCATTTTTTTTTATTACTTTTATTTACTCCATATAATTTTTCCTGTATTACTTTGTACTTTTTAATTGTTATTTTATGTTATAAAATAACATTTGTTACTCTGACGGTTTCGTACAGACTTGTGTAAATCTTACGCACACGAGACTCAGGTGTAGAGGCGACGGCGGGACGTCTACTCTTGTCGGGACGTCTGGGCCGCCCCTTTCCCGACCTTCTTGACTCTCTCGTCGCACGTTTACGCCCACGGTGGAGCACGTTTTGTCGAACGTCCACCCGTAAACGACACACCACGTCCCTCGAGTTCGGGTGTGAGACACCGTTGGACCTCCCCACCCTACCCCACCCTCCGCCCTCCCTCCAAGTGCTCGCTCCCCTGCACACATATGGACACCGACCAAGTGCGACGACAGGTCGTCTTTGGTCGTGTTATAACTTTTCTTTTATAGGAGGTTATTTTTCCTTTTTTTTATACGATGTGGGTATGCTACCTTATAATAAACCGTTATTTTTCTTTTTCTGCACACACCTAAATACCAATACCAAAATAGACCCGTGTAGAATGTCTTTCACCACTTTGAAGGGAAGAGTTTCAGACAATAACTCCTAAATCCCGGGTTACCTCCTCCAGTCAAGAAGTGTTATACTTTTATAGGTACTTCAGAGATCTAAAGGGACTTTCACTCTTCTCCCCGCGACGATGAGGAACGCTTACAAATGTCACACACGACGACGACGACACATAAACCCGACGTGACTTTACAAGGAAGCATGTGGGTCAGGAGTTTTAAATGGTTTAGTCAACTCGGTCCAAGCACGGTTTATGCCTGTAAGACAGACGCAGTGTAAGAGGTGGTAGTTTAGCCTTTTTGAAGAGCGGCAAAAGTTCTTTACAGTTCTTAGTACCGTAGGAAGTAAAACCCCTCGTCCTCCGTCGACCGGGAAGAGAACGGAGGGTGAAGATTGTGGCATACTACTTACACCATTTTGTCGAACTCTCGGCGGAACATGGGTTCCAACCGATTTCTTAGTTGGTAAGGACGAGGGCTTCTGACGCCACTTAGGGAACGGCGACACAGGTACAGACGCACCGCACTCTGTGAAGACGAACACAGGCTACCCTCCCACTAAACGACCGACCGGACCCGAGTGCGAGGTCGTGCTGCCCACATCATACGTCGGACCGACACGTCGCGACTTCGGTTTGACGGACGGAAAGTCCTGTTTTGAGGAAGACCGACGACTCGACAACCCCTCCTGACGTGCGCCGGAGGACCTTCCCGGAGACCAGGACGCGACGTGCGAGGGGAAGGTCCCCGGCCCGTGTGGGTGTCCGAGTCTCGTCACGGGCGTCCCTCGTACCGGTCGTGGTCTCCGTGCCTGGCGTCGGGCGCGGGCCGACGGGCCGAAGGGGCCGCCGAGGGCGCCACCCCCTCGCCGAAGAGCCGTCGGATGTAAGACGGGGGAGTTCTTTGACCGTCACCTAGGTAGTCCCAGAACCGACCGAACCGTTTCTCTCCTTCCTTTCTCCGTGGGTTTCGGTTGACGGGCCCCGGGGAGACCCCCGGACCCCACGGGAGACTGGACTCGACCCGGGGGTCGAAGTGTCAGTCGTCCACGGGACGCCGACGTCCCTCGAGTGAGACGGGCAAAGGACAACGTGCGCAACAAAAATTCTAGGGAGACTCGACTCCCGCCGAAGAGACGGCCCCAAAGGACAAGTGTCCAGTCCGAACCCGAGTGCAACAAGGTGCGACCGTGTCACCAGGAACCCACTGGGACACGAGTGCCCCTGTTTACATTGACCACACTCCTTATTCACTTTGTGCACATTCTTTTCCGAACCTTTTAGGTGATTAAAAAAGGAAGGCTTACACTCTTCGTGACTACTCTCCAGAAACACGCTCCGTCAAGAGGGGGAGCAGCAAAGAGGCCCACAGACTCACACGCTCACCCCACGTAGACATGAGTCGTCTCCTACTTGGCCGAAGAGGTTGGTCTTGGTCTTCGTCGCGTGGACCGGCCCGCGGGCTTCGCAGCGGCCCGAGGGCACTTTCCGGACGGGGAGCCCCAAAGGTCGTTCAGGTAGCGGCACTGCACTTCTGACGTGACCGGGGACCGGGACGAACGACAGGTGGGTCGAGCCGCGACCTAGCCGTCTTGGCGGGTCGCATAGTCTCTCCTTGAGTCCTGCCGAGACCTTGAGAGACACACAGATGACAGATCATACCACCCCCACCGCCCCCGTGTGCCGGTCTCCCTGGTCCCCGTCCGCGCCCCGGGTCGCTCCGGTGGACCCGTCCCGGTCCCGCTACCTCCCGCTGCCGTCGCCGCCCACCCTCCGGAGCCTCCACCGCCGGGGTCCGACACGGGGGGAAAGGGCTCGTCGGGGAGGACGGTCGGGGCGAGGAGCCCGTGCACGGGGGGAGACGGGACGTGACCGCGTCGTCGGGTCGGAGGGGAGACGAGGTGTCGCCGGGAAGGGAGGGGGCGTGGGTCTCCGAGATCTTAGTCGCCCGTAGAGTCCCGCCAGGACTTGGCGTCGCCTCTCTAGCCGTGTGCCCGTCTGACCCAAGGAGCCGAGGCGCGGCCAGACAGGGGTCCTTGATCCGTATAGCGAAAAAGAAGGGCCGACCTGGGCCTCGGCCCCTCCCTTCACACACACCGTCTCTCTTCACGGGCTCCGAGGGACTGGACGTTTCGAGGACTTCTCGTGTTCGACAGACGGTCCGCGACGGTCCTCCAATCCAGTAGACTTTAAGTCCTGAAGGGACACTCGCAAAATGTCAAGCAAAGTGACTTAGCGGAAAAGAACGTAATTTCCGTAAGTGTAGTGTACGTCACGCTCGCCCTCGCCCGCTCCGCCGTTCTCCTTCGCGAGAAGACACCTTGAGCTCACTGGAAAGTTCTCTGTGACGTCGTTCCTCACGCCTCTCCTGTCCTCCGCCGCCCTTCCGGCCGGCCGGCTCTCCGGCCGGGACTGGGGTGCCGGGCTCCGCCCCCACGTCTGGGGACCCCTCTCACGCCAGAGGGGTCTCGCCCGTCCGACCCGAGGTCCGTCCCGCACAGCACACTTCATGGGTCCCAAGCGGACGTCGACCCCACCTCCTCGTGCAGCTACCTCGCGACCGGACCATTTCTCCGGTTTGTCGACCCCCGGCGTCGGGTCCTGGGGCGGGGTGAGGAACTCGGACGTCAGTGGGGCGTCGCGTGTGGGTGTTCGGGACTCCCGTGGACCCCAGTGACGTCCGCTTGGACGGGGTTCCCCTGTCCGACCTGACGTCCCCGGACCCCCCGACCAGTGGGCCGAGGTCCCACCGGAGGAGGGGCGGGGGGTTTTGGGGCAGTCGTGTCTCTTACCCACTCAGTCCCCGCGGTCCCTGGGTTCCCTCGGGGCGCACGTCCCCCCGTCTTCCCTCACAGGTGTCTGCGGTGCGGTCCCGCGGTACCCCGGACCTCGGACGTCTCGACCCCCTCCGCTACAGTAGGGAACAGATGCCTGTGTGTTCATCCGAGTGTCTCAGACCCACGTCTAGTTCCGTTCAGACGTTGACCTGTGTTCTGTCCTGGGATGAGTGGGGAGGACACTCGGCCCCCCGCCTGTCGCGGACGTCGTAGGGCCGAAGAGCCAGTCGCAGACACCCGCTCTCCCGAATCTGTGACGGGGGCTCTCGAGGAACGACTGACCGTCGCCGCTCCGCGTCCCACCGCGTCTCCGTCCCGGCCCACCCCCCGTCCCCCGAGTCGATCTCCGTTTCGTCTGAGTGACACCCCTTCGGGGACGGTCGGGGCTCGAACGACTCCAGGGAAAGTAAACAAAAGAGTCAACGCACTGTCTGCAAATCGTCGGGACAAGACATGTCGCTCGAAATCTGTCTTTATTTGTCCTACCTGTGTCTCTCCCGTGTCATAAATTGACACCCAGTGTCTCGGACAATACCCAGTGACTATCTGCCCTGGTGTTTTATTCCTAACCTTTCGTCACGTCTCTACTACCCGACCTGGAGTCTCGACTGTAAGGGTTCCGACTCGTGTCTCAGTGAACAAGTCCCTTACCGGGGACCAAGAGTCCTGGGTGTGAGGGAGGACCCCGACGTCTCTACGACTACAAACTCGAGACAACAGTTCTTTGTTCGTCCGAAAGAGCCGGTTTTCACCGTCCCATTTCGAGAACCCTCCCCTCTCACCCGCCCCACTGGGTCCTCCGGGTCCTGTGCGCAGACCCCTGCCCCTCGACCGGTACGGGGACAAACACCGCATTTGCACGGAACTTGTACGGGTCCACGGTCCGCTGCCCGAGGTACCCCTCGACGGTGACTATCTCCTCCGTAGGGCAAACGTCCCTCACCCCACACGCACACGACCACCGACACTCTCCTTCCCCGTCTCTCTGTCCCGCGAAGTTCCTCCATTGTCGGTCCTGCCGTGACTACAGAGTGTCTCGACCCGCAGGTCCCCCCGCACAGGCCCGAGGGGTCCGCCAAGGACAAGGTCGGGGATTTCGGGGTTCAGGACCCTGTCGGGCCTACCTACCCGTCGATCGTCCCTTCCGAAGAACGTCCTCCACCGGCGGTGGGGGTTTACAGTACCCCTGGCACCCGGTCGAGGAGTTCTGAGCCCCGGCAAACTTCTCCGACTCGACACTCGTCCTTCGGACGTCCTCGTGGGACGTACGGCGAGGTACTTCAGAGCGGGGGTAGGTACGGGATCGGGGTGGGACCCGTAGTCCTGTCGTCGCCCGTCGACCCCCGGAGACCCAACACCACCCCGACCCCGACACGGGTCACGGGAGGGACCTCGTCATCGGGGAGGTGGACGGGGAGACCTCCCGGGGGAGTGCGGAGGGATGAGGGGAGGTCGGGGTCGAGGACTGCGGGACAAAAGGGGTGCCGGCTGTCCCAGAGCAACTACCGTGAGGGCCGTCCGGTTGAGACAGGAACGAGTGCCCGGTGTGCCGACGGGGTGGAGGTGGTTGCGACAGGTGTCACACCCAACGCCCCGAGGCATTCCTACTCGGACCGCGGACTGCCCTGGGCCGTGGGTAAGAGTAGTGGTGGTCCCCGGGGTGCGCGGAGGACCAGGGTATCCAGGGTCCAGGGTTTCGGGGACTCGGCGAGTCTCTACGGGAGGGCTCCCTGCCCCACCTTCTTGTCCGACCGACGGCCCTCAGGTTCGGGACGGACTCGGACTCCGAGGTCTCTTCGAAGATCCTTTGTTAAAGTCGGGACCTTCGAGAGCTCTATCTGAGTTCGGCGGTCTTAAGTCGGCGACCTCACCTGACAGGTAGGGCCGTTCTCGACACCTCCCCCGGGTCCCGACCCCAGTCCCCAGTCCCCAGTCCCAGTTCAGGACGGGGGTCCAGCTACCCAGTCGAGACTCGTAGGGACCGGACCTCCCCGAGGTACTACGGGGTCCTGACTCGTCCGACACACAGGAGCAATCGACCTCTGGCGCCGATTCGGCGACGGGTGAAGGACGTAGGACCTGAAGTCTCTCCGGAGTCGCGGAAATCTCTCCGGGGTCCTATAAGTCTCCGAGGTCGTGGAAGTCTCTCCGGGGTCGTGGAAGCCGGGGTCGTGGAAGTCGCACCGGGGTCGTGGAAGTCTCTCCGGGGTCGTGGAAGTCTCTCCGGGGTCGTGGAAGTCTCTCCGGGGTCGTGGAAGTCTCTCCGGGGTCGTGGAAGTCTCTCCGGAGTCACTGAAATCTCTCCGGGGCCGCGGAAGTCTCTCCGAGGTCCTGGAAGTCTCTCCGGAGTCGCGGAAATCTCTTCGGGGTCGTGGAAGTCTCTCCGGGGTCGTGGAAATCGCACCGGGGTCGTGGAAGTCTCTCCGGGGTCGTGGAAGTCTCTCCGGAGTCGTGGAAGTCTCTCTGGGGTCCTGGAAGTCTCTCCGGGGTCCTATAAGTCTCTCGGAGGTCGTGGAAGTATCTCCAGGGTCTTGGAAGTCTCTCCGGGGTCGTGGAAATCACACCGGGGTCGCGGTAGTCTCTCCGAGGTGCGGACACTACGAGCACTCTCTGCGTCTATACCTGCCGAACAGTACCAAGGACTGCCCGACGGGTCCCATCCCCAGCTCCCAGGGTGTACCCCTGTTCACCCCCTGTCCGGGACCCGGGGTCCCAGACCGGGCGTCTACCGTGTCCTCGTGTGTACTGCCCTCGACTCGCCCCTCGACCCAGTCTTGTGCGCACCACACCCGGCACAAGGAGCAGGAAGGGATGTGCTTCGGCCGTCGTGACGGTCCGTGCTGTCCAAAGGTACCGTTGGTGAACCAGTCGACCCGGTAGAGTCTCGACGACGGTACCTTCGCACAACAGGAGACCCACTACCCGACGTAATGTTCGTCCCTGTGACACCCGAAGGTCGAGTACAGGGCACGGGTGGGGCAGGACCTCCGACAGAGACTCGATGAATGGCGACGCAGGGGTCCGGACCACAGTCCGCGAAATGTCTCTCCTCCTTTCTACGACATTCGACAGTTCGCGGACCACGCTTGTCCAGTCGTTCCTCCGTCCTTCCAGAAATACCTTAGTCTCCGACCCCCACCCCTCTCTCGGTGGTCCCTCCCCGGGCATTGGTGGCGGATGCCGGGTGGTGGGCGGCCGGTCCCGTGTCTCCTCCGGGCCCGGGGGTCTCGGGGTGCGTCTGGACGCAAACCGCACCAGGGGGGGACAGAGGACCGGGACGAGGGGTGGCTGCGGGGAGGTGTGTGACGTGTGTGTGACGTGTGTCGTGTGTGTGTCGTATGTGCACGTGTGTGCACGTGTGTGTGGTGTGCATGGGCTGGGTGTAGTGTAGGTTGTACGTGTGGTGTATCTGTGGGGGTACAGACGTGCGTGCGACGTGTGTGGTGTGTGTGATGTGTGTCGTGTGCCCGTGTGTGTGGTGTGCATGGGCTGGTGCGTGTGGTGTGTGAGACGTGTGTGGTGTGAGACGTGTGTGTACGTGTGTGTGTCGCGTGCCCGTGTGTGTGGTGTGCATGGGCTGGGTGTAGTATGCCTGTGTGTAGTGTAGGTTGCACGTGTCGTGTAGCTGTGGGGGTGCAGACGTGCGTGTAGTGTGTGTGTCTCGGGTGTCAAAGTCTGTCCTGTCCCGTGCGACTGGCAGGGACACTTGGTCGAAGCGTCCTTCGCGGGACCTCCACCACTACTCGCCTTGTGTTGGGAATGGTCGGTGTGACCCGTGGATGGGTTCGCCGGAGTGTATCGAAAGTACACTAAATCTCTTCTCGAATAAACAATTAGCTCAAAGGTTTCTTGGTGTTGGTCGTTGGTTCGTCGGTCGAGGACTCGTCGCCGTCCGCAGGGGGTTGGGGCGGGAGAAGATTGGGGTCCCCCCGTCACCCGGGGAACACGGAAGGGTCAGCCTGGTAGGTTCCCGTGTCCCCTCGTCCTAGGTCGGTCGGTTCACAACTCTCCTTTTTGATCTCTCGCTTTTTACCTCACACTCCCGACTCTACGACCTTCCTACCCTTGACGGAGGTCCCTCTCCTCGCCCAGAGGAAGCATCTGCAGTCAGAGTCTACACATGATCGCACACACGTGATTACGCACACACGATTGCACGTCCACACGTGTCCCCCGTCCACACGTGTCCCCCGCCCACACGTGTCCCCCGCCCACACGTCACCCACCCACAAGTGGGTAAACACCCACACGTGTCACCCACCCACACGTCACCCACCCACACGTCACCCGCCCACAAGTGGGTAAACACCCACACGTGTCGCCCACCCACACGTGTCCCCCGCCCACACGTCACCCACCCACACGTCACCCGCCCATGTGTCACCCGCCCACCCGTCACAGACCCCACGTGGGTACACATCTGCACGTGGGCACCCGTGACATTCGTACACGGGGGTCGGACGGGGGGACCGGGACCGTAGCGGAGGTTCGGGGACCGGGGATAACCAGGGAGGGACGAGGGACCCGGGAGTGGGGACAGTGACTGGAGTGGGGGTCGGGGTGTCCAGGGGACTCTGGGACAGGACAACCCTCCCCAACCGGGTGTCACACTCGTAGAGGATCTGGGACCTACAGTGTGTGGTCGGCCCCCCTGGGGGCACTCACACCTAGGACCTCGGGGATCCGGATCCGTTCCTCCAGGAGGTGGGGCACCTAGGAACCCACTCTCTCCTTCTTTACCCTCTATTCGATTCTCACTACCTTCGGGAAGGTAAATCCGTCTCGGTGGTCGGAAGAGTCCGAGAAGTCTACGGGCAGTGGGGTGGGGCGGACGGAGACCCAAGGTGGTCCGGGACTCTTGCCGCGGGAGTCGGGACGGGAGTGGGGCCCGGGGTCTGGGTGTGAGCGGGGCCCTCGTGGGGTCCGTCCCTCGTTCGTCGGAGCACTTCGCAGCAGGGGTGTGGGAAGGGAGGTTTGGGAGTCGGTGCGCTATCCCTCTCCGAACCGGCACGTGTACCCCCGGGTCTCGAACCGCCCAGAGCGAGGCCTGACCCGTACCCTCTGCTCCGTACCTCTCCGGTGTCCCCGTCCTGCCCGCGCCCCTCGTGTCTCCCGCGGGCGAGGACGGAGTCAATCTGGGGCCCCCTGTCGTCCCCGTCTTCCCGGGTCTGAGAGTCGACATTCCTGTGCAGGACAGGACTCCTGCCACTCCTCCAGCACCCCTGTCCGGGACGGCCCCAACTCGAATGTCTGCGGTCCCGGGGCGTGGGGGCAGACATCTGCGGAACGGGGACCTGTCTGCGTCTTGGACCAGGTACACGGGACGGGTCTCCTCGGGACACGAGAACCAGTCCGAGGTCGTCTTTGTCGTCCTACGTCTGGTGGTCCCTCTCTCCCGCCCGGGGTACTGTCCCTCCTACCCGGGGGTGCTACCCCTCCTACCCGGGGGTCACTGTCGTCCCTCCTACCTGGGGGTACTACCCCTCCTACCCGGGGGCACTGCCCCCTCCTGCCGGACGTGTCCTTCCCGGACCCCCGTCTCGGGTCCTGTCACTGCGACGACTCCCAACCGCCCTGACCCTCGCCCGAGGTGTGTGGGAGTGCCCAGGTCGAGAGGACGAAAGGACCCCGTCTGGACGGGGTAGGAGGGGTCTGTGGTGTCTCCTCAGGAGGGGGTGGGAGGTGTCGAGTGTCGAGGTAGTCTTGGTAGTGGGGGAGCCCTTCTGGCTGAACCATGTCGCCAGAAAGGTGCCACCGCCCCCCTGTACCTCGGTGGGGAGGGAGGGTCCGCACCTCGTCGGCACCTTCGCGGAGGTCCGGTCCCCTGTGTGTCCCAGGAGAGGAGAGTGGGTTCGAACTGAGAGGTCCTCACCCGCAGAGGAGCCCCTACGACCAGACCTCCGCCAAAGCTAGTAGTCTCGGACCTCCAGACCTGTGGACGTGGGTCCTGAGGACCTCCGTCTTCACACCCACGACGACTCACGAGTCACCGGGTGCGAGTCGTGGTCCCCGGCGTCCCACCCTTCGGGGGTCGCGTCACTTCGTGCAGGAGGGCCGGCCGCGTAGAGGTGGTCCCGCCGGGGAAGTCGGAAAGACGAGGGGTCCCCGGCCAGGCAGGGAGGTTCTTGGCAGGACCCGACCCCCGTCCGTGCCACCCTTGTTCCGAATGGGTGTCTCCGTGAGGACACGAGTGAGCGGGTGGGGGGCCGGGTCCCCGTCGTGGGTGCTGGCAGGTGATGGTTGGTCGCCGGAACCCCCAGGGGACCACCCGTGACGTACGAAAGGTCTAGTCTGTCCTGTCACCCCGTGACGGGTGCCACCCACGTCGGGGGCTCGGCGGGCCCCTGGGAGGAGCAGACCGGTCGTCAGAGGAGTGCGAAGGAAAGACTCTTCTGTTCTGTAGTCAGTGAGGGGTCTCGGAGGGAGTCTTTTACTCGATTCCTGCGGCCCGACCCGACTCACTGTCCCCTGCCGTGTCACGACTGCACCCTGTTTCGGAGCGGTCGTGGCACTGCCGTCCAGCCACGTCGGTCGTTTGACGGCCGTTCCCGTCTGACAGAGCCGCCCTAATTAGAGGGGGACCTTTCGTCAGAGTGTGATCCTATTCGTCGTCTCACTTCGTCATCCGTGCGACGTGCCGGGTCAAGGATTGGACCCGGAACTCTGTCTAATTTTTGTTCAGCTAATAAGAGTAGTCACTGTCTCCGAGTGGCACGAATCGTTTTATTCTACTTCTCCAGACCCCACCTCTCGCCGGCAGGACCCTACTGGGCACAGAGGGTCCCCTCCGGGGTCAACGGACCGGCCCGTCGCCTCCTTCGTCTCCCGGTCACAAAGTCGCCGCTCCCGGAGCGACATTTTATGTCTGCGTTTCGTGTTCTTACGGCCCCTGAACGTCCGCCGTGGGACGGAGGGGTCCCTAAGTCAGGACGGGACGGGGAGCTCTCCCGTAAGCCGGGCGTGACGTCTCCTTCTGCGTGGACGGGGGTCCAGCCCCGACCCGGCGACAGACACAGACGTCCTGCACTTTGGCGGGCTCTCAGGAACGCTTCTGCAGAGGACTTAGGATCTGCGCAAGAGCACGGACAGTTGGGCACTGCGGTTGCCTTGGTCAAGTGAAGACGAACACCCCGGCTGCGTGAGGTCCAGAGACCTAGTGAGTCCCGGCCCTCCAAAACACTCTCTCCCTTCACGAAACGAGGCTGTTCCGACGCCACGAGTGTCTCCCCTTTCCACTGGAACTACTACCGACTTGCGGGGCGTGGGTCACTGGAGTCGGAGTCGCCAGACGAGGGGGTCGGGCGGGCACACTACGACCCCCCTCACACTGGTGGGAGGACTCGACGACAAGACGTGGTCCGGAACGGGTACGGGGACGAAGGTCTCTGTGGGGTCGGGGTGCTCGGGGTCCGGGACTGGGACATCTGCCGGCCGACGGGGGGCCGGACAGTCGACGGGTGACCAGGGAAATCTCCCAGGAGTGCAAGTCCGGAGTCCGGAGAGAAGCACCGGGGGAGCTGCTACTTTCTAGTCCTCTAGTCGAGGTCGACCAGGACCCCCCGGGGTCCGCACCGTGGGCGACCGGGTAGCCCCACACTCCCTCGTCGGGAGGGGTAGGACCAGACGACCGTGGGACTGGCGGGTAGACAGGCACTCGTGAGGACCTCAAGGGGGGCGGGTGGTGCTCGTCGGAGAGGGGACGTCGGACGTGTCTACCCCTCGGGGTAGGGGACCCGTGTCGGGGACGGGCTCGGGAGGGGTACCCCGGCGACCGTGGGACTGGTGGACGGACAGAGACCTGTTCGTCGGAGATTAGTGGTCGGGCGTGTCTGTCCCTCGGGGTAGGGGACCCGTGTCGGGGACGGGCTCGGGAGGGGTACCCCGACCACCAGGACGACGGACCGGTCCGACCGGGAGACTCCGGAGGAGTCCCGGTCGGTACCGGGGTAACAGGGTCCCGGGTCCCTGTCCGCGACTGTCCCGGAACCGACGCCGGAGACCGAAACCCCGCGTCGGCCTGCCACGTCCCACCCCTGGGACGTCCCCAGGGCACGGGGGACCACCGGAACAGTGAGGTGTCGTCAGCCAGTCTTTACGTGGACACTCAAACGCTCCAGTGCTCACGGTAGTCCCCGTGGGGAAGACCCCTGCTTCTTCCGGCACCCGTGGGTGGACTGACTCGAGGTTTCCGGACGAGACTGGGAGGACAGGGCCTCCCTGGCAGGGGGTGGACCCGGACCGACGAGGGAGTCCCGGGCCGGGCCAGCGAGGGATCGTCCCCGACGGCCGACCGCGTGGGGAGGACGTCCCGACCCCCGCTGCCCCCGGGGCTGCAGAAGTCCGTGGCAGTCGGACGCTAGAGGCGACAGACTTCCCCGGGGTCAAGAAGTTTCGACATCTGCGAAAAAACAATATCAACAATAAGAAGAAAGGGGCAAAACCCTCGGTCCGTAGATTTCGAGTCTTGTAACCTTTGATTGAGGCCTATTCCCTCCTAAATCTCTGAGTGGTGTTCCTCTACGAGTCCGGGTTCCTTCTGGACGCCCTCGGAGCGTGCAAGTCAAGACCTACCAAGACCCACTTCTGCGTCGGAGGCTGGAAGTTTCTTCCCTTCCTTCCTTCTGGTTCCGCCCTCGACTGGAGGTCTGACTGGTGTCACACTCTCGCTTCGCAGGTGAAAAGTCGTCGTTGGCGTCCAGTAGTCCCTTCGCCTCTTTGTGCCTTCAGTCAGGGTGACCTCCCTCGTGTTGTCGGCCTGTCGCGGGCTCTTGCGGGGGGTGACGACCCTCGGCGGGCGCAGGACGCGGGTGCCCGGACCCGTGACGCGACACAGAAAGCCAAGATCCGCGTTCACTCATCTCTGCCGTAAAAGGAAAGAGACAGACTGGATGAAGTGAATAGGGAGTCGAATAGGTGCAACAGTGTTCACCAGTCTAGTGTAAGTAAAAGGTACTCTCCTACTATAAGACAGCATATACACGAACGGTGTGAGGACGCAGGTCAGTTGGTAACAACTTTGAACCCAGTAAAGGTGTTGTACTAATAACATTTACTGCGAAGTCACTTGTGCGTTCACATACAGAAAAGTTTAACGACAAACACAAAAGAAGTCTATATAAATGGGTCCTCACCTTATCGACCTAGCGTACCGTCAAGATGAAAATTAAAAATTTCCCCGGAGGCACGACAAAAGGTAGCACTGACGCGGTTCAGTGCAAAGACAGTCATCGTAGGCTCCCGAGGGAAACGAGGCTCCGGACGGGCTGAAACTAACGAGCATAGGAGAGCCCACCGTCGGTGTGACTGTCTATGCCCGACTGCAGAGTGACACCAAAACTACCCGTCGAGGGACCAATAATCGCTGCGACTGGTAGAAAAGTACGCGGACAACCGACAGACATTCAAAAGAGGTCTTTTTACAGACAAATCGAGAAGACGGTAATAAATTTTAAAAAGTGACAACAAAACTACAACTGGATATACGACGACGACGACGACGACGATTCAGCGAAGTCAGCACAGGCTGAGACACGCTGGGGTGTCTGCCGTCGGGTGGTCCGAGGGGACAGGGACCCTAAGAGGTCCGTTCTTGTGACCTCACCCAACGGTAAAGGAAGAGGTCACGTACTTTCACTTTTCCCTTTCACTTCAGTGAGTCCGTACAGGTTGAGAATCGATGAGGTACCTGATTGACGTCGGGTGGTCCGAGGAGGCAGGTACCCTGAAAGGTCCGTTCTCCTGACCTCACCCCACGGTAACGGAAGAGGCAACTGGATATACTCGAGAAATTTACAAACCCATAGTTGGGGAACGACATAGAAAGTAAGTAAACGTTTATGGAAGATGTAAAACTATCCGAGGGAAAAGTCAAATAGCTACCAAAGGAAACGACAGGTCTTCGAAAATCAAATCGTGGGCTACAGGATCTGTCAGTCTCACCCCTGCTTCCACTCTCTCACTTACTCCCACTTCCTACCTGGGCCCCACGAACTCGCTCCCACGACCGTCCCACCGTCGGCTCTGGTCTCTCGTTAGACCTGAGAGAAGGAACACCAAGAGCTCCTACTGTTCAAGGCCCCCTTTTGACGTCACAACGGACGGAGGAGAGTCTCCAATGACAAACTCCCAGAACCCACCCACTGTTCCGGAGGTTCCGGAGGTTCCCCCCTTGTCTTACACTCCTCCCCCCACAGAAGGTACTTCCTTTCCTTCCTGGTCTACAGTCACCTGTCGTCGGTCCGTGTCCCGTAGACGTACAGGTCACCCCCTCGGAATCTCCCAGTCGTCACGGAGACACACTTACGTACACACACACACACGTGTATACGTGTGTGTACACACGTGTGTGTACAGACGTGCGTACGGGTAGGTGTGTGCACATATACACGTATGGACGCACCCACGTAGACACCCACACACACACGCACACACGTGCACACGTGGACGTACACCCGATCTCCCTCCGTCTGCAGGGTGACTTCTCCCGGTGTCGCCGGGGAGGGAGAGGGGGACAGGGGTTGGGCACAGAAAGACGTGTCGGAGTGAACGCAAGACACAATTAACGCGAGTTGTACGTTCAAAGGGTTATTGCAGTCCTTTATTCGAGTTAATTTACGTCTGCATAAGTCGAGTGACAACGTAAAATGTTTATATTAAAAAGGTAACTACAAATTAACGGAATTTTAAGAAAGTTCCAATTTTCCCTTGATAGAGAACTTGTAATCAATAATTTAATACGTTGCGGTTAATTGAACGACTTAACTAAACTCGAAATACTGTGAAAAGTAACTAACAAACTTTCGTTCGAAGACTAATAGTTTCCTAACCTATAAAAGTTGAGTTTTCAGGAGACTCTCATTGTCTTTCGACCGGACAGTAAAACTTCCAGGACCAAGGAATACTGGTCACTAAACTTGGGGTCACACCCTAGTTGTTTTCCTTCGTAAAAGGACCCACCTCCCAAGACCCTTCCGGACTTAGACGACGACCAAAAGGTGCCACAATGGGTCGACAAGAGGTCCAGTTGTCGTCGTGGGTCTTCATCCGGACGATAGAGGTGTCCGTTTCTCGACGATAAAGGAGGGAAACAGGACGAACCTTTATTTCGTGAGAGGGGGGTCCCAAATGTCGGGACCAAAGTGGTGGACGCTCTAAAATCGTAGACCTGGTGGTGGATTGCGATCCCCGATACCAGGAGGGGATGTTGGTCACTACGCAGGAACGACGACTGACAGGTCACGTGAATTCTCGTCCCTAAGATGTTTTTCCGTACTTTATTTGAATTAATACATAACTTTCACTTTCAGTGAGTCAACATAGACTGAGAAACACTGGGGTACCTGATATGTTGGGTACCTTTAGAGATCCGGTCTTATGACCCCACCCATCGGATAGGGAAGAGGTCCCCTAGAAGGGTTGGGTCCTTAACTTGACCCCAGAGGACGTAACATCCACCTAAGAAATGGTTGACTTGATTCTCCCTTCGGGGTTAACACATAAGTCAAGTCAAGTCAAGTCAGCGAGTCAGCACAGGCTGAGAAACACTGGGGTACTTAGCGTCGTGCGGTCCGGAGGGACAGGTAGTGGTAGAGGGTCTCAAGTGAGTCTGAGTGCAGGTAGCTCAGTCACTACGGTAGGTCGGTAGAGTAGGAGACAGCAGGGGAAGAGGAGGACGGGGGTTAGGGAGGGTCGTAGTCTCGGAAAAGGACACTCAGTTGAGAAGCGTACTCCACCGGTTTCATGACCTCAAAGTCGAAATCGTAGTCAGGAAGGTTTCTTTAGGGTCCCGACTAGAGGAAGTCTTACCTGACCAACCTACAGGAACGTCAGGTTCCCTAAGAGGTCTCAGAAGAGGTTGTGGTGTCAAGTTTTCGTAGTTAAGAAACCGCGAGTCGGAAGAAGTGTCAGGTTGAGAGTGTAGGTATGTACTGGTGTCCTTTTTGGTATCGGAGCTGATCTGCCTGGAATCAGCCGTTTCATTACAGAGACGAAAACTTATACGATAGATACATAATCAGTATTAGAATTAATTTTCGGTGGTTCAGAATTCGTTTTCGATCGTTTATTGTATAAAACTTTAACACTTTTTAAGTAAAAATTAAATACAATTTAATTTTAAATATAAATTTAATACCTTCAAATATGAAAGTATCGTCGTAGTAATTTTAGTATCCCTTTTAAGTTGCCTTACACACACTTCAGCACGAGACTTTTGACGTTTTGTGACAACTCATTAATTTGTGGTTTAACCCGATACTTCAATTTTGTCATAGTCGGTTGAAGATCGTCACTAACACAAAAAGTGCAATTTGGTCTATGCACTCTATTAATAGGACATTTCGGAAACCGAAGGTCTTACACCAAATTTTAGTGTCAGATTAATTAAGTCGGAAACCGAGGAGGAGGTCGGGAGAAAATAACTGAAAAGAGAGTGAAGGGTTTATATGTCTAACGTAAAGACCAAAATAATTTTGACGGGACGACGTCTTATGAATTACCCTAAGTTTTAACCCAGAGTAAATAATGACGTATTAATTGTGTAGGTTTTCAAAGGAAACGGTGTTTTGGGACTCACGAAATAATGAAATAAAACGTTTTGTCTCTTCTCTTTTACTAACGACCCCTGAGAGGTTCTTTTTACACACTCTGAGGGTGACGAGTAAATACACTCGACTACACTCTAAAACCGGGAATCATGTCTACCAGGGATTGAATGTTAAAAAGATGAAATGTTACCACGTTTTGGCTATGTTGAAATCATCTCAGACATGAACCTTAAAACTTAAAACTAGAAAAGGACCCAACCACTATACTCCAGGTTAGGAGGGGCCATCACGACCCGTCACCGACGTCGAGGGCAACCAGGGCTTTAGTACTCCCACTTGTCGGTTGTCTGAATTTGGTAGGACTTGGGTCTGTCGGTCAACCTGAGAGTCCCTAATAATGAAAGTAGTAGTAGTGGTATTAGTGGTAGTGGTGGTGGTGTCAGTGGTGGTGGTAGTGGTAGTGGTAGTGGTGGTAATAGTAGTGGTGGTGGTAATAGTAGTGGTGGTGGTAGTGGTGGTAGTGGTGGTAGTGGTGGTAGCAGTGGTAGTAGTGGTGGTAGTGGTGGTAGTAGTGGCAGTGGTGGTGGTGGCAGTGGTGGTGGTAGTGGTGGTGGTAGTGGTGGTGGTAATAGTAGTGGTGGTAATAGTAGTAGTGGTGGTAGTGGTGGTGGTGGTAGTAGCAGTGGTAGTGGTGGTAGTGGTGGTAATAGTAGTAGTGGCAGTGGTGGTAGTGATGGTAGTGGTGGCAGTGGTGGCAGTGGTAGTGGTGGTAATAGCAGTAGTGGTAGTAATGGTAGTGGTGGCAGTGGTGGTAGTGGTGGCAGTGGTAGTGGTGGTAGTGGCAGTGGTGGCAGTGGTGGCAGTGGTGGTGGTAGTGGCAGTGGTGGTAGTGGTGGTAGTGGTGGTAGTGGTGGTAGTAGTGGTGGTGGTGGTGGTGGTAGTGGCAGTGGTGGCAGTGGTGGCAGTGGTGGTGGTAGTGGCAGTGGTGGTAGTGGTGGTAGTGGTGGTAGTGGTGGTAGTAGTGGTGGTGGTAGTGGCAGTGGTGGCAGTGGTGGCAGTGGTGGTAGTGGTGGTAGTGGTGGTAGTGGTGGTGGTAGTGGCAGTGGTGGTGGTAGTGGCAGCAGGAGCCCCCTACTCAACCGGGAGACACGGAGAGACGGGGTGACGGAGGTACGACAGAAGTGTTAGTAGTTGAGTTTAAAGTTTCGATGGAGACAAGGATTATTAAAATTGAAGAAAAGACACGTATAAAGATAGGTAGTCGATCCGATCATATTAGAGTTGAGTATGTTTGTCGTCTGATGTAACGTAAACAAAAATTTAAAAACTCTTTTTAGGAGTTTACGACGTGGAGACAACGGGACTGTAAGAAAGTATTAAAAAGTAAAAATAATTCAAGTAGATACATAGTCTTTTGTAATAATTTTTACTTATCTGTACACTGTTAAACCTTCTATAATGTATCTAAATCTTTGTCTACGGCTACATCTATACGTCTATATTTTTCCCTCTCAGCAACACATGTTAAGTTGTTAATTACGTACTTTTTGGGTAACCTTTTACGTTTATCCGTAAAGTACTTTTCTGTAAACTTGTGGTTATTCGTATACTTTAGTACGAGTTGTAGTAATAAATAGTCCCACTACGTTAAATTTTGGTGTCACTCTATGGTAGAAGTTGGGAGATCTTAGTGGTTTTACTTTTTGAAGACTACTAAGGTTATGATTTGTGCCAGTTGCCATACTTAATTGAGTCCGTATCGACTCCCCCATATCTTACTTTGTGAGCGAAACCGTTTGAGAAAGTATCAAAGGAATTTTATTACAGTTGATGTGCAGACTGGTTTGTTAGGGTGACGACCAACAAGTCGTTTCCCTCAAACCTTACACACAAGTGTTTTAGATAACACGTTCTTATCAATTGATCGAAAAAATGTTGTCGATCTTTGACTTTGTCGGGTCTATGGGTAGTTGACTTCTTACTCGTGGTTTAATACCTTATAAGGTCTCCGTCACGACGAATCTCTGCCTTACGCTGAGAAGGTATTTTCCTTTCTTGTAATAAGACTCACCTCGGCTGGTCGGAGCTTCGTGTGCAAGACTCACTAGAGTGCCCGCACGTCAGCTTCCTGTCAGTTTGCCCACTCGCCCACCTTCGGCGAGTCGGGTGCCGTAAGAGGCCCGGTCTCGTGATCTCACCCGTCGGTAAGGGAAGAGGTCCCCTGGAAGGGCTGGGTCCTTAGCTTGGGTCCAGAGGGCGTAACGTCCGTCTCAGAAATGGTCGACTCGGTGGTCCCTTCGGGTTCTTATGGCCTCACCCATCGGATAGGGAAGAGGTCGTCTAGAAGGGCTGGGTCTTAGCTTGCTCCCAGAGGACGCAACGTCCACCTAAGAAATGGTTGACTCGAAAGCCTCTTCGACGTAACTTATGTTCGAAACCGAAACCATATTTTAAGTCGTCTAACTAAAGAACTACATTCGTCGGGTTCGTTCGAAAGACCCCACTACCTTTATGCGGTACAGTACGAAAACGTCATCAAAATACCCGTACACTTTAGAGGGTTCAAATAAATTGATCGTCAATTCTATTCAATGCTCGAGTTATTTATTTGTCGTACACAAAGACCCCTTGTAATAGATTGTGACCGGGATTCAGAAAAGACTCGTTCTACTTGACCGTTCGACCTACTAGTGGTCGGAGTGCCAAGTAAAATGCTAAGTCGGACTCTATAAGAGACGACTGTCGGTACCCGTACCAGATTTAGTGGGGAAGGGGGGCCGGTCAGTGTTAGTCGTCAGTAGAGTGTTTTATTACTCAGACGGTCGTGTCTCTTAGGGTCTTCTAGAGCTTCCTTAGGTGAAGAACTTAAAGTAAAGATTGGAAGGGAAGGGGAACTTCATAAAGTTTCGGGTCATCGACAGATACCCCAGCGTGTCTCAGCCTGTGCTGACTTCACTGAATCGTCGTCGTCGTCGTCGTCGGGAGGAGTTTTCTGTCACTGTGTCTCAGTGTCGTCCTCTTTTGGTAGTTGTCTTCGTGGCACTGGCCGACGGTAGCCGGCTCCTCCCTGCGAGCTCCCACTCCTGCCTCCCTCTCCCCCGGTTCCCCGTGGGCCCGGTCCGCCCCGTGTCTCCCGTCGACCTCTCTTCCGCCTCCTTTGTGTGTCCTCGGCTCCTCTCGGAGTCTGGCCCCACCTTCAGCCATCGAAACTTGACCCAAAGACAGGGTCCGTCGCAGTACTGAAACATCATTTTCTCTGCTGGTCCGTAGGGGTCATCTTCGCGCAACCCGTCTCTTCGGGGTCTGGAGTAAGACAAAACAAAAACCGGCTCTCCGTATACCGTAGAATCGAGGGTCTGGTCCCTGGCTCGGGCGTGGGGACGTGACCTTCCCTGCAGGATCGGAGACCGGGTGGTCCCTTCGGGGAGTTAATTAAGGTAAAACAAATGACCCTATCTCGACGGAGTCTCGGAACAAAATGTCATTCGTCGAGGAAGGTCCTACTTGTGGAAAGAGACTCTGGACACTAGTTTCGAAAAGAAACTCCACGCGAGAAAAGTAAATTACTAGGACCTTAGGCTGTTTAAGAAGGAGAGTCCTGAAACGCCACTGTAGTCCCCGGGAGACAGAGGACGACGAAGGCACCTTACAGTAAAGAACACTATATAGAGACTCCCTACCCCTTGTAAAGAACACTATACAAGTACTCCCTACCCCTTGTAAAGAACACTATACAAGTACTCCCTACCCCTTGTAAAGAACACTATACAAATACTCCCTACCCCTTGTAAAGAAGACTATACAAAGACTCCCTACCCCTTGTAAAGAACACTATATAGAGACTCCCTACCCCTTGTAAAGAACACTATATAAGTACTCCCTACCCCTTGTAAAGAACACTATACAAGTACTCCCTACCCCTTGTAAAGAACACTATACAAGTACTTTCTACCCCTTGTAAAGAACACTATACAAATACTCCCTACCCCTTGTAAAGAACACTATACAAAGACTCCCTACCCCTTGTAAAGAAGACTATATAAGTACTCCCTACCCCTTGTAAAGAACACTATACAAATACTCCCTACCCCTTGTAAAGAACACTACAAATACTCCCTACCCCTTGTAAAGAACACTATATAAGTACTCCCTACCCCTTGTAAAGAACACTATATAGAGACTCCCTACCCCTTGTAAAGAACACTATACAAATACTCCCTACCCCTTGTAAAGAACACTATACAAGTACTCCCTCCCCCTTGTAAAGAACACTATACAAATACTCTCTACCCCTTGTAAAGAACACTATACAAGTACTCCCTACCCCTTGTAAAGAACACTATACAAATACTCCCTACCCCTTGTAAAGAAGACTATATAAGTACTCCCTCCCCCTTGTAAAGAACACTATACAAATACTCCCTACCCCTTGTAAAGAAGACTATATAAGTACTCCCTACCCCTTGTAAAGAACACTATACAAGTACTTTCTACCCCTTGTAAAGAACACTATACAAGTACTCCCTACCCCTTGTAAAGAACACTATACAAAGACTCCCTACCCCTTGTAAAGAAGACTATATAAGTACTCCCTCCCCCTTGTAAAGAACACTATACAAATACTCCCTACCCCTTGTAAAGAACACTATACAAGTACTCCCTACCCCTTGTAAAGAACACTATACAAATACTCCCTACCCCCTGTAAAGAAGACTATATAAGTACTCCCTACCCCTTGTAAAGAACACTATACAAGTACTCCCTACCCCTTGTAAAGAAGACTATACAAAGACTCCCTACCCCTCGTAAAGAACACTATACAAATACTCCCTACCCGTTGTAAAGAACACTATATAATAAAGACTCCCTACCCCTTTGAGGAAAACGGGTAAAATCTAAGGTAGACTAAACACCCATTATATAAAGTGCCTCCTGAGTAAATAGGTTTTGTAAGAGTAATGACTGAGAAAAGTTTGGGAATTGTTACACCTTGTTCCCGTCGTCCCGGCGACACACTCGGAGAGCTGGGACAAACCCCTGGTCCTCCACTCTTCCACTTGTCTCCGCCGTCCCAACGACGCACCCGGAGGGCTGGGGCAAAACCCGGGTCCTCTGTCTTCCACTTGTCCCCGCCGACGTGCAGGTACCCGGCTGACCCCTGGAAGTCGGCACAGGAGTGGGACGGGATCCGGTCACGAGGCCCTGCCGGGTCCTTGGGCCAAGACCCAGACTTTGTCGGGAGAACCGGAAGTTGTCAAAACTACCTAGGCCGAGGCCGAGACACTCGGAGTGAGACCTTTTGGAGTCTCCTCCTTCGCTCCCTGTTCGGTACCTTCCCCCACCTTCCTCCGATCCCTTTCGCGACCAAGGTCCCCAGAGGGAGGAGTCAGGGCGACTGACGCCAGAGTCCGAGGCGTCGCAGACAGGGTTCCTTTGCGGGAGGGACAACGACGGTCGCTGTGCCCACCCCTGCACCTGCCCCGTGTCCCGAGTCGGCGACAGGGACTAGGGGACGGACGACCTCGTCTTGGGCCTAAGTACCTAGACCCACTGTTATAAACCCTAACCAAGGACCCCGACTCTTTTGAGTGTGGCCTTTCTCCTGACAAGTCACAGTCCCGGCTCACCCGTCACTGGACATGTCCCGGCAGAAAGGTTTCTTGGATTCACTGAGAGATCACTTATCCTCCATATCCGACGAGACTTTTTCCTACGTACACTTTTTGTCGAAAGATGTTGCGTTTAGGGAGGGTCCTAGCGACAGTATTAAACCCTCGACCTCTTTGGACCGTTGTGCACGTTGAAAATAAGATTCTATTGAAAGTAAGACAGGTGAACTGTTACCAAAAATGCTCCGAGTTTCCTCCAGTGTATGTAAAACTCTCATTACAATCGGACCTTTGTGAAACGTCTAGACTGGTGCCAGACACACTGTAGTAATCATAACTAGGTTAGTTTTTGAAAAGGAACCTTGGAGGGTTTGATAAAAGATCACGCAGTGTTTTGATGTACCCTATTTAGCCTAAATTAACAAAGGTAAAATAAGGTTCCGTGTCTCCCTTTTATGAACCTTTAAATACCGTTTTGACCCCGACCTTAGGTCCAGTCAACAGAGGACTCTACCACACCAAGGATAGTACGACGTAACGAAGGTAAGTCTCTTTAGCATGGCCCTTTGGTGTCGCGGGACCGAGGCACACGTCTGTTCCCCGTGCCAGGGGACCCCGTCTTCCCGACGGGCACCCTCGGCCCGACCGTCGGGACACCACCCCCAGACACCCTCTGGTGTGTCGCAGGGACCCAACCACGAGAGCCAGAGGGGTCGTGTGTGCCCAAAAGTCGATTGGGGGCTCGGTGGTGGTCGTACTCTCGTAAATTCAGACTTTCGCAGTCCGGGAGACTGTCTACCACTGATTCTGTGTTTCGTGCGACCCCCGCACCCGAGGCACTGCGGTGCCGAGCCGGACCAGACTTCTTAGAGGTGAGCCGTGTGCGGACGAATAAGTAGGCTACGAGGGCCACTACCCAAGGGCTCTCTTGAGTAAGGAAGCAGAGGAAAAGTTCTCAGTGAAGAGCCCTGGTCCGGGACACTGACGAACAGTTGGGTGTTGTGCCTCTGACATTTACTACGACTGCCGGAGCGGGGAAAGTCTCCAGTAAATAAAAAGAAGGAGTATTCACGGGTCTACCGGGACCGAGAAACGGTGTTTCTCGTAGCTCTCACTTCAATTCTCGTCCCAAACAACCGTCTCTAAAAGGACTCTCTGTACGAGTGTTTCTCGGACCCCTACCCTAGACCACCTGTCTGAGAGGCGTGACCAGCTCCCCCCGACCTACGACCCCGGTCACTTTGTCTGTGCCTCGTCTCGCCGGCCCTGAGCGTACCGTCCTCCGCTTGTCTATTGACCGACCTCTTCCTCTCCTTAGTCCCGAAGTACAGCCAGTGGGAGAAGAGGGCACAGGTTCACACTCAGGCAATAAAATCCTGGACAACAACGGCACACTATTCTCGGGAAGGAGGTGGGAGGAGTGTCGTCGGAAAGGAGGAACAGACTGTCGTTCAAAGAGTCTATAGACTCTCGCCTAAAGGACAGGACAAGGGGGTGGTTAAGGAGGAAACCGAACCGATAAGGGAGGGAGCTGGAAAGGGATTTAGACTAGAGACAGAGTCCGTCCTTTAGGAGGGTCTGAGCTCTTCTCGGGGAGGAGACGTCTTCTACCCACCTGGCGCAGCCGGCCGGTTTGAGGTCCGAGCGCTGCCGAAGACGACGTGGGTCCCACAAAGTGGACGACATTTTCACAAAAGTCCAGCGTCGACTCCAGTGACATTTACGAATCGTTATACGTAAAGAACCGACACGTCTCCGGACCCGCCAGAGATACGTCTAGTCACGGAACAGACTACAGACACTCGAGCCAAAGATCTCCTCGTTTCCGACTTCAGTGCCTATTTGAGTTTCCCCCACTCCTCCGTCCCTGGCTTTCCTTCGTCTCAGAAACGTCGCTCTCTTGCCTACGAGGACCTCTGCACGAGGTCGAGGTGGGCGTTGGCACACACCCCTCTACTCCTTCGTCCAAAGTAGGTTTGGTGACCCGCACACGGGGAAAGACCGGACCGGAGTCAAGTCGAGTCACGTCGACGAGTCAGCACAGGATGAGAAACGCTGGGGTACCTGGCGTCGAGTGGTCCGGAGGGACAGGTCGTGGTTGAGGGCCTCGAACGAGTTTGAGTACAGGTAACTCACCCACTACGGTAGGTTGGTAGAGTAGGACGGCGGGGGAAGAGGAAGGGGGTTAGAAAGGGTCGTAGTCCCAGAAAAGGTTACTCAGTCGAGAAGTTTAGTCCACCAGTTTCATAGCCTCGAAGTCGAAGTCGTAGTCAGGAAGGTCACTTATAAGTCCCAACTAAGGGAAATCCTACCTGACCAACCTAGAGGAACGGTAGGTTCCCTGAGAGTCCTCAGAAGAGGCTGGTGTCAAGTCTTCGTAGGCAAGCAGCCGTGAGTCGAAAGAGACACCGGGTTGAGAGAGTAAGTGTACACTGGTGACCTTTTCGGCATCGAAAGTGATCTACCTGGAAACAGCCGTTTCCCCTCGTACAAAAAACTAAGTCCAAGTAGTCCCCTTGGTGAAAAATCCATCTTCCGTACCACGTGTACCCTCGGGGGTTTTCTATATCTGGCACTACAACATTCCTTTGCCTCACTTCTTCCTGTGACGGGTCGTTGGCACGACTTGTGACGCAAATAAAGAGCATTTGAACCGTCGTTAAGACACTTCAGTCTACAATGTCCCACCCCAGGAGACCTGCGGGGTGTCCTATGACTATTTCCCACTAACAGTAGGACTAAGCACTGACTCCGTGTGCCCGTTGAGTTCCCTCTTTTCGATCACAAGGGCTGTGCCAGGGTCTGCCTGGCCTGTGTGCACCCGCTTTCTCACGCGGACGCCTCGGCTCGCGAACCCCTCCACCTGGCGGGCGGAGACGAGTTGCGGAATGCGGCGCCGTGCGTAAGGCTACCTTTCACGTCCAGAATCCCGGATGTGCTTCGGTTGGTTGTGCAGTGCCTTGAGTTGTATTTTGCGCTTTGACACTTTGAAGGCCTCCTTCTATCTCACCTCGAACGGACTGGAGTCTAAGCCATTACTTTCTAGTCTATGTCACGGTTTTGGTACTAGGTACTCTCCTCCCCGTCTGTCCGACCCAATCACTGTAATCTCTCGGGACACCCCCCTCCCGTGGGGGACACTCCAGGACAGCCCCCTCCCCCGGGACACTCCGGGACACCCCCTTCCCGTAGGGCACTCCAGGACACCCCCCATGGGACACTCCAGGATTCCTCCCGTCTTGTACCCCTCCCCTGTGGCACTCCGGGACACCCCCCTCCCCTGGGACACTCCGGGACATCCCCCTCCCCTGGGGTACTCCGGGACGTCCCCCCTGGGGCACTCCGGGACACCTCCCGTCTCGCACCCCCCCTGGGGTACTCCGGGACGTCCCCCCTGGGGTACTCCGGGACACCACCCATCCCCTGGGGCACTCCGGGACATCCCCCTCCCCTGGGGTACTCCGGGACGTCCCCCCTGGGGCACTCCGGGACACCACCCATCCCCTGGGGCACTCCGGGACACCCCCGTCTCGTACCACCCCCCTCCGTGTCCACTGGGGTGTTTCCAATTGTCGTGCCCCGTCTCGTGGGGAAGGGTGAGTGACCTTTCCTTTGTTTCGAGATCCGAGGCTCTCGACAGAAGAGTGGAAGACTTGACACTTTCGGCCTTAAGTCAAGGGAAAAGTCTGTCTTCACTTTGGGCACACGTGGGGAAGAGTCTGATTTCGCGAGGGCCCCACAGACGACTCGGGGGCACCCCGGCGACTGTGGGTCCTCGGAGGCAGGGGTGGGTGAAGGGTCCACAAAGGTCGCTTCGGACGTCGACACCCGAGTGTCGGAGGGCCTTGGACCGCAGGAGCCGGAAGAGTAGACGGGACAATTGAACTGTGGGTGAGACGGAAGTGACCGGACCCACCTTTACCGAAAGACGGGGTGTCAAAACTTGGTTTTTACTCTGTAAAAGAGACGGGTAGAAGGTGAGGCGTAGAGTAGGAACCTTTTTGACACCGAACTTGGGTTCTCTCCCAAACGAAAAGTCTTCTCTTCGTCAGGAAACAGGTACTTACACTTGTTGCCTCCGACTGAAACGTTTAAGTTCAAGTCCGGTTCAGACGAGACTTACCCCGGACGCGAAGAACGTCTACGTCCATTTGCTCTGACCCCCAAGGGCCTCACCTCGAGTCGCGGCACACGTCAGGGGGGCGCGGGTCGGCGCCCAAGGGGAGACCCGCGCCGGACCGTGCCGCCCGTCCCGCACGCAGTTACTCGGCTCGCGACGTGTGACGACACGGTCCCCGGGACTCCGACGAAATTGTCGTGTCGGGAGAGGAGCAAGTGTGGGTCGCGACAAACTTCGTCCAGACTTGGACCTATGGGCCCACACGTAGAGGACACAGTAGAGTCTATGCTTAGTGTGTCCGTCTCAGAGCCCTGCTACTCCGCAGAGTGTCTGGGAACCCCATTGAGGACAGGGAAATTAAGTGCCTACAGTGGAGGGTATAGAGGAAGTTAGGTAGAAGGTGCGAGAGGACCTTAACGAAGTCACTTGACGCACGGGTAGTCAGCGACTCGGAGAGACCTTTCTTCACACCTGAGGAGTACTGACGGGTGTCGGACAAGGACGGGTTGCTGGTCGGAGGCGGGGTTGCGGAGGAGGTCGGTGGGAGGACGTCCAGTCCCGACCGGGAGCCCATGTCCCGTACCCCTTCTCTGTAGGGGACCTGGAGCCCGAGGGGGAAGTGGGTTCCCCACTGGATGTCGAGGAGGGGGTCGTGGTTCTCCTCGTTCTGGTCGGCCTCGGGGGACGAGGGGACGATTCAGTGCAGTCAGCACAGGCTGAGACACGCTGGGGTATCTACCGTCGGGTGGTCCGAGGAGGCAGGGACCCTAAAAGGTCCGTTCTTGTGGCCTCACCCAACGGTAAAGTCTACTGCGTACAGGCTACGTACTTTCACTTTTCACTTTCCCTTCAGTGAGTCAGCACAGGCTGAGGATCTCTGGGGTACCTGACGTCGGGTGGTCCGAGGAGTCGGGTACCCTAAGAGGTCCGTTCTCATGACCTCACCCTAGGGTAACGGGACGAGGGGTCCGGAACAGATAGACAGTGTTGGAGACCTTTCAGTGAGTGCTCAAGGTAGGGTTCGGAGTCGGGATCCCCGGCTGCTCCGCCGTCCTCCCCCGGGCACCCCCTCGGAAGACAGGGGTGTGTCGCTGTCCCGTCCCAGGAGAGCCCGTGTCGGGGCACAGTCGGACGTGAAAGGAGGGACCGACTCGGGTGACGGTCCGTCGCACACCCGGAAAGCGTGGACCTCCTCGGCCCCACAGGCCCTCGGCGGGGTAGTGGGCGCGGAGGCCGAGGGGACAAGGCACCAAGAGTGTGGGTGCCCGTCACCCACCGGTCGACCGGACGGGGTCGAGTCCCCTTTCAGGAAGAGTCGAGGGTGCCCATAAGAGGTTTCCTCCTCCGAGTCCGGGACGGGGGCCTAGACAGGAACAGCAAGCCAGCGAGTCCGCACAGACTGAGACACTGGGGTACCTGACGCCGTACGGTCCGGAGGGACAGGTAGTGGTTGAGGTCCTCAAATGAGTTTGAGTACGGGTAACTTAGCCACTACGGTAGGTTGGTAGAGTAGGAGACAGCAGGGGAAGGGGAGGACGGAAGTTAGAAAGGGTCGTAGTCCCAGAAAAGGTTACTCAGTCGAGAAGCGTAGTCCACCGGTTTCATAACCTCATAGTCGAAGTCGTAGTCAGGAAGGTTACTTATAAGTCCCAACTAAAAGGACCCTGGAGAAGTCGGGAATAAATTCCCGGTCAAAATAATAGATTGAGTTTATAATGGAACGACTTTAATTTTGAAACAATAAAGGGGGAATTCGGAGTAGGAGGTCGTCTAGACATTTGTCTCCGACGAGGGCCAACGACAGTCGTAGACCCTGTGCGGACCCCCGAGTAATGGGGACACGACCCCTCGTTACGTCAAGACCCCAGGGTCCGCGTGACCGCGTTTGTGGTATCGGAGGTTCAGACCCTCGGCGTCGGGTCGGTCTTCGGTGGGTCGGCGTGGCGACCCTTCGCGTCCCTGGGCCACAGGGAAGAGGGACAGGACCCACTTGGGGCCACGTGGACGGCGAGTGGCAGTGGTAGGGGCTTGGGGTCCGAGGAGAGTTTACGAGGGTGACCAGTGTGGCGGTCTAGGACGTTGAGCAAACCGGAGAGCACCCCTCTCGCACGCGGGGCTGAGTCCTCTAGTCGCCACCCCTCCTCGTCGACGTGTCAGGGTCCGTGCACAGACGGCAGACGGACGACACACGAAGGACGTCCCGGAGTCTACTGCGTACTCGCAGCCGGTTCTGGCACGAACCACACACACCCTTAGAAGAGAAATAGAAGAACAAAGAAAAGTCTTATTTCCCCTAAGTGTCACGACACGACCAAAGTCCGAATGTCGTGTACAAGTCTATGTGTGTGTACAGCCGGTATGCGGGGGCAAGTGCGAGACGGCAATGTCGATGCCGTTCTACGACGTGTGTCGAGGGGCGCGACGTGTCGTCTAGGAACGATGAATCGATGAAATACATCGCAAGTCAAGTCCAGTCAGCGAGTCAGCACAGACTGAAAATGCTGGGGTACTTAGCGTCGTGCGGTCCGGAGGGACAGGTAGTGGTTGAGGGCCTCAAGTGAGTCTGAGTACAGGTAGTTCAGCCGCTACGGTAGGTCGGTAGAGTAGGAGACAGCAGGGGAAGAGGACGGGGGTTAGGGAAGGTCGTAGTCCCAGAAAAGGTTACTCAATTGAGAAGCGTACTCCACCGGTTTCATGACCTCAAAGTCGAAGTCGTAGTCATGAAGGTTACTGGTGGGTTCTGACCAGAGGAAATCTTACCTGACCAACCTACAAGAACGTCAGGTTCCCTGAGAGTTCTCAGAAGAGGTTGTGGTGTCAAGTTTTCGTAGTTAAGAAACCCGAGTCGAAGGAAGTGTGAGGTCGAGAGTGTAGGTGTGCACTGGTGACCCTCACCATACGGACAGTTAAGGCTCGAGGATCAAGTAGGGGGAGGAAACGGAAAACCACGGTACTCGAACCAAAAACCCAGGCGCTCAGACGAAGACAGAACATTACTCAGGCAGACATGCCGACACCGGGGTGTCTGTGAGTCGTAGTGCACCGGCAAGGGAAAGAGACGGAACGAAGTGAGCCACGCTATTGGAGAGGTAGGCAGCCACGACGACGCTTGCCGTAATAAGGTAAGAAAAGCACCGACTCACTATAAAGGAATGTATGCACGGTGAGGCAGTAGACAGGTCGACAACTGCCTGTGAACCGGTGAAGGTACGGCTCTGGTATAGAGGGATAAATAGTGTCGTATGTGCACTTAGTCCCCGGTAGTGGTGAGCATAGGACTTCGGGTGGGCAGAAGGAGTGACAGAGAGTCGTGGTGCGGGAGGAGCAACGGCGTCGTCCAGGGGAGTGCACGTGTGCCGTTTCGGACGGAGGACGGGCCCCCACCCCCCGCCACCCCCCGTACCAGGACTACGTCCCGCGGGTCGCACCCGGGTCGCTCCCCTTGCCCGTCGAAGACGAGCTTTCTGGGCTTGACGGGTACCGAAAGCCTGGTCCCACAACCTTCGGCCCAACTCCCCCTGCCAACACCTGAAGACCACCCAACCACCACTCCCTTGTCCCACTACAGAACTCCTAGAAGTCACAGGCACCCGCTCAAGGTCGGCGAGGTCCAGACGTCCCCCGTCGCGCGCAAAGGAAGGACGACGTCCCCGACACTCACAGACGGTCATCGGGAACCCTTGTTTCCTTTCAGGAACCGAAATAAATTACCGAATTGATAATGGTAAAACAGAACGAACTAACAGAAGGAAACAAAACCTTAAAAGAGTGGAGAGACAAAGTTAAACGAGAAACCTTGCACCTGTTTCGGAGTCTCCGATTTCGAACAAGACGTTTACTCTCTCTTCGCAACCCCCCGTGTCCTAGCCCGCCCCAGGGCAGGGACTCCAGGCCGGAGGCCCTCCTCACGGGCGGAGAGGGGCGGGACCAGAGGGTGTCGGGGCCAGAGGGAGGTGGGTCACAGGTCCCCGGGACGTGGTACTGGGACGTAGGGGGCCCTCGGATGCGCCCTGTCGCCCGACGGTCTCGGGGAGACGTGCGGCAGGAGACTCCCAGTCTCGACGAGGTCCGTCCTCCCGCAGAGTCCAACCTGAGTGGGACGCTCCGGAGCCTGGGGGTGGAGAGACGGGTGGGGGACTCTGCTCAGGGAGGACCCCCGACGAGCAGGTCGCATACACCGTCCCGACTTTTGGGTCAAAGGTGTCTTGCTCCGATCAAACGAAACGAAGTACGGACCGGGAATTAATCTTGATTGTCGGACTCTGTGTGTTATTTTATTTTTTAACTACTAAGTCACTGTCGATCAGCAAACGTTCTTTGTTGTCTACGGAATGTTACTTCTACGTAATGTGCCCCAAAAAATTTCGTGTAGATTGATCGACGTATTACGTAATCTTGCTAGTACGACTACAAAGATTTATACGAAAATTCTTACATATTATGTTAAAAAGGAAACTCCTGCGGTTCCTCAAAATGAATTAACCACTACTTCAATCTCGTCCGCACCCACGACCGAAAAGTGTGAACGGGTAGAGGTGCGGGTCTGTCAGTCTCCTCCTCGTACGGGACTCCGTCCTCCCACCCCTACCCGGTAGTCCGTCTGTGTCGGGGCCCCCCTCGTCCCTGTGTGGCGTCCAAGGGACTGGGACCTCCCGCCTCGTCCTCCGAAAACCGTGTCCGGCGGTTCCTCTACAGGACTAGGGTTCGTCCCGGATGTGTCGACCTCTGACCCACTCTGGGACGTTCCGACCCGGGTCCCGGGTCGCAGAGGTTCGTCCGGACGGGCCGTCGCCCGTCCTCTCCCGGAGGGCGGATCGCACGAAGTCTGGGTTTCGTCCTCGCCTGAAGGGTCGACAGGCCTCGGCGGCCTGTGGTCCTTTGCGCCCGATTGATGCACGTCGGGCTTTTCCTGCCCCCCGACCCAGATAGCGCCAGCAGGCGACCCCTGTGCCCCCGGACGTAGAAAGTTTCTCCGTAGCCCGTCCCTGGGGAGGGAGTTCGCCGTCGGTCCGAGGTGCCGGTCGGGTAGGACCCCCGAGACGCCACAGACACCTGCGCTGGGACGGGGGTCCACACTCGTAGTGTCACGCAGTGAATTGGGTCTTCGTGGCACTCAGGACGTCTAAGACACTGCTGGAGTGACATTGATTAATTTCTGTCCTCAAGTCAAAACTAGTAAAATATCTGTTTTCAGACTAGGATACTGAGAGGTTTCAGAGGGGTGTAGAAGTTTTTATTTGGCTTCGAAAGGGCAACGAGGTCGGACTGGCGGGAACCGGACCGCTAGGCGGACACTGATAAGGTGGACTCCGGCGGAGACGACCCTGTCGCCGACTGACACCCGGTCGGAGGGGGGGGGGGCGGGGCAGGGGCGGTACCCGGGTAGAGGACTGGACCCCATAGTGGGGAGGGGAACTCGGACAGAGGACTTGGACCCGATAGTGGGGAGGGTACTCGGACAGAGGACTGGACCCCATAGTGGGGAGGGTACTCGGACAGAGGACTGGACCCCATAGTAGGGAGGGACGGACGGTACCCGGACAGAGGACTTGGACCCCATGGTAGACTCAGGCCTAGGTAGGAATCGCTGACGTCTGTCGACCACTCTACGAGACCGTTGTTTCGGGTGTATAAGAACCTGTCTCCCTATTTCGACCGAGTCTAAAGCACAAAGATCCGGTAATATAGTTAGGCCGTGTCGTTTCTTGAGTACCTAAAGACACTCTGACGAAGAACTACCACTTCCTACTTAAAAATCGGATTGTAGGACTCCGAGACTGAATGTCTCTCCGTCCCCCGTCTCCACCCCCGCCCCCGACCCGACGAAGGCCGAGTCGCCGGAGACGGACGCTCCGAGATCCCCGGACCGGTACGTCAGGGACCTCCGTGACGACTTGGTCCTCCTTGGTCCGGCCCCTCCTCCTTTCTCGTTCCCGAGGTTGACCCCCCGACTGAGGGGGTTGGGAACAGGGTTCCGAGTCTCCCTGCTCCGATCTCCAGCGCACACAGGCCACGAACGTCGATGAGGACACCCAGACCCATCACTGGACACCTCAACCGCGGGAGACTGAGGACCGAGACCTTTTCCCGGGGAGGGGACTCGTGTTCTGTTCTGTAAACGACCACGACTATGACTGGGACTACGACCCGTTCTAACTTCCGCCTTCCTCTTCCCCTACTGTCTCCTACTCTACCAACCAACCTACCGTAGTGGCTGAGCTACCTGTACTCAGACTCATTCGATGTCCTCAACTGCTACCTGTCCCTCCGGTCCGTCCGACGTCAGGTGCCCCAGCGTCTCTCAGTCTGTGCTGACTCACTCACTTGTTGTCGTTTGTGACTCATGTAGCTCCCCAGACCTCTTCGAATCTCCCTTTGGCCAAGTATTTGGTGGCGAGTCGTGGTGGGTCCTGTGTGTCGGGTTAATTGTCCCCGGAACCCTTCTCCCGGGGTGGAGGGACCTGTCCCTCGTGTCGACGATCCCCCACTCGACTCCCCCCCGCGGAGGGACCCGAACCTGTGGCACTCCCGTGGTCGGTGTGCGTCCACCTCACGGGCCCCCGACTCCCGCGTGTACCCGGAGTCCGGACCTCCAGACGTAGGTCGTGGTCTCGACGTCCCGTACCGGAAGGTCGACTCGGACGCCCGGCCCCCGCCCCGCCCCCTCCAAAGTCACCTCCGCGGCCCTGGAAATCTTCTGTCTTCACAGACAGAGAACTCCCGACCCTGGTTCTTCACTCGGCGGAGTGCCCGTCCTTGGACCTCCTCACGGGACGTCCCGGCCTGCCCAGTGGGAGTCCCTCGGGCGCCGGCGTGGCGCCCGGCTCAGGGGAGAGCGGAGACTACGTCCAGGAAGAGACCGGGCCGGGCGCGCCTGAGACGAGACCTCCGAGGTCCCGCGAGAGGTCTCTGCGGGAACGCCTCCTCCTCGGGGCGCCTCCGGGACTCCGAGTCCTCGAGGAGCCAGGTGGACGACTCGCACAGGAGGACGACTCACACAGGAGAGCCCGACAAGGGTCTCGGCGGGCGGTGGAGGGTGCGACGGTAGTCGAGGCTTCGGCGGGGCGTCGGAGTCGGGGGCGCACCCTCTGCGCGCCGAGGATCAAAGGGGGTCGTCATCCCAGGAGTGCCCGGGAAGTCCCGACGCCCCGCACAAGTGGGAGCAGTGGGGCAGCCCAGCCCAGAGACCGAAGACTCAGGTGCGACACCTTCGTCCGGGTCTCGTCCACGGGCTCCCAAACACGTCTCAGTACCTTCCGCCCTACCGCCGCGAGGACTGGACCCCGGGGCTGAGACGACGACTACCCCGTCCTTTCCACGGACTCCCGACCTGTGCGAAGGTTTGCGTTGTCAGAGGGGAGGGGCAAGACGTCGGACCACACCCCTGTCCCACCGGTGTTCGGGTGAAGTCA
The DNA here is from genome assembly GCA_006410555.1 of Capra ibex. Taxonomy (NCBI): domain Eukaryota; kingdom Metazoa; phylum Chordata; class Mammalia; order Artiodactyla; family Bovidae; genus Capra; species Capra ibex. The sequence goes on along the minus strand of SJYO01033645.1, from coordinate 17,758,700 downwards.
GGGAAAGCCCCGGGACGTTCCCTGAGGAGTCACCTCTGGGGTCCGAGGGTCGATTAGGATAGGCCGTTTCTGAACCGGCTGTTTTCCACAACGCCCACAACCACTGGCAACTGAGACACTGGCGAAGAGAGAGGACTCTCGTCTTATATCTTAATTGACCGGAGATCCGTAACCTCAACGTCCCGGAACCCCCTAGTGGACACCGTCCTTGTGTCGAGACCTCGGGTACAGGGTAGACTGCGACGGACTCGTCCCACGGTCAGGACCTCACTTGGGGCGGAGGTCGGGAGCCGGCACCCGTCCAGTGGGCCCGGCACACCGGTCGGACGACGGGACAGTGACCCTCGAAGACGACAGACCGTGTCGTCGTTGAGGTTTTGTCTACTCTCGTCTATAGGGTGTCTCACTTCCCTCACATGTTTGGAATATCTCTTCCTTCGGAGTAGCTCAGGTGTTTTGCGTCCAGTCAGGGTAAACCCCGCGTAAGTGATTCTAGAAAGTACTAAGTTTGTTAATCTAGACCGGGGTGGACTGTAGACGCCCACGGAGAGACAACCTCGGTTAGTTCCGAAGTTTCGTCGATGTTTTCCTTCCCTCGAGTGACAGGGACTCCCTAGTTAATTGTGGAGTTCAAAAGTAGAGTCTCGAAAGACTACGTCGGAAGTCGAGGCTACCCTGACCACCAGTTTGTGATTGTCTCAACAAACCGGCCTAACGATCAGATGTGACTCGTCGTCAGTCTCCTGTTCCTTCTTAGCCCCAACTACTTGTGGACGTCGACACGTACCCTTTTTGGTTGGGTCTCGTGGGAATTACCAGGAGAAGATCGAGCACACGAGCCCGTATTTGGAATGGGTACTATACCGTGCACTCATTTCTTACAAGTGTCTCTACATCTACCCAAAAATGTATTTGAAAATGTGATTGTCTTTCGTATAGACGTAGCTCCGTGAGACGAGACAAAGAACGCCCGTGACGGGGGAGGCTTCCTGCCGACGGGACCGGAGCCCCCGGTACGCACGGACCACCGGCGACCCGCACCTCGCCCTCTGGGGGACGCAGACCGAAGAGACGCGTCACAGACGAACCGAGTCGTAGACACAACGTCCGCCTCGCCGTCGGAGAGAGGGAGTGACACGCGATACGGTAACACACCTTCGTAATGTTTGACAAGACGACGGCTACCCATAAGTCCACAGAGAGTAGACCGTGCCTGTCACTGGAGGTTGTCCTCGGGGCCGAGGCATCTCCCTCCGTTCCGGTCGGGTCCTCTCCTCTCCCTCCCCACCGTGGTCGGACAGGGGACGGTCGTCGGCCTCGTGTTCCCGGCTGTCCGCCCGTGCCGAGGGTCCGGACCCAGACCTCCCACACGCCTGAGTCGGCCGTTCACGTCCGTACGTCACCCCGTTCCTGGGCCCCGACCGCCGAGGGACTCGAGACGACCTGTTGACTGTCGTTTGACGTCGGGACGAGGGCCCTCGGGGCTCGGGCGACGGCGGACGGCTTTCGTTTCCGGCGGGGGGTGCAGGCCGACGTGGTCCGAGAGACGACGGGCCCGGCGGAGACGGCACCGACGCCCCTCAGAGACGCGACTCGACCGTCTGGGGCGTCGACGTCGTGTCGTCCGTCTATCAGTGTCGTAGCTTTCCCGTGTCGGCACCGAGACTCTGGAAAGCCCTCGTCACCCTCCAATTCGTTCCAGAGGTCTCGACGTGTCGTTTCAGTGGAAATCCCTATAACCCCAGTGTTATCTATCTACTGGTATTTCTTCCGACTCACGACTTCTTAACTACGAAGACTCGACACTACAGCCTCTTCTGAGAACTCCCAGGGAACCTTCCGTTCCTCTAGGTTGGTCAGGTAAGACTTCCTTTACTCGGGACTATAAGTAACCTTTCTGACTACGACTTCGACTTTGAGGTCATGAAACCGGTGGACTACGTTTCTTGACTGAGTGACCTTTTCTGAGACTACGACCCTCCCTAACCCCCGTCCTCCTCTTCCCCTGCTGTCTCCTACTCTACCGACCTACCGTAGTGGCTGAGCTACCTGCACTCAGACTCACTTGAGGCCCTCTACCACTACCTGTCCCTCCGGACCGCACGACGTTAAGTACCCCAGCGTTTGTCAGCCTGTACTGACTCGTCGACTTATCGTTGTCTGTCCGTCTGCGCGGTCAAAAGTCTGCCTTCTCCGATAATCTTACACCTCGTATGGACCCTTTAGACTTAAGAAGGGNCCACTACCTGTCCCTCCGGACCGCACGACGCTAAGTACCCCAGCGTTTGTCAGCCTGTACTGACTCGTCGACTTATCGTTGTCTGTCCGTCTGCGCGGTCAAAAGTCTGCCTTCTCCGATAATCTTACACCTCGTATGGACCCTTTAGACTTAAGAAGGGTTTTCCGAAATTTTCACCTGGACTCCGACTGGCAGGTCCGGTTCCGGCAGACTCCGAGTCCACTACCTGAACGCACCGCCCGCCGAGTTCGCCCGGGTCTGTGCCCAGACCCCGTCCTAGAGGAGACTGCAGGGCCCCAGGAAGGGAAGGGTGGACCCGGGGCCCTGCTGCGGGGTAGGTCGGGGTGAGTCAGGAGGAGCGAGGGTAAGGATCTAGGACTTTGCGATTCACTTAGTCTCAAGACCGACCACCCAATCGCCTGATGTCCCCTGCTAGGACCCCGCCAATGACTCCTGCAATCGTAGAATCGTCGGAAAGGTCTTCTCGAGGGCGGGCGGGAATACCCCAGTCACGATCGGAGAGACGGACCTGAGGGGTGGGACCTGGTCTTGAAACGTCTTCGCCCGCGAACCGGGTTGCGAAGGGTTCCAACACTGACCCGGCGCCTACTCCGTCCCGGACCTGGGGACCTGTCCGTTGGGTCTCTGGTGTGGGTCGGGACCCTCGCGTCTCCTGTCATCCTCTCGCCCCCAGCCTCAGCACGGACGCACGAGAGTGGAGACTAAAGTCTGGGTCGAGGGATTGACGACAGATCAGAGAGTCAACACAGGTCGAGAAGCGCTGGGTACCTGACGTCGGGTGGTCCGAGGAGACAGGTACCCGAAGAGGTCCGTTCCTGTGACCTCACCCGACGGTAAAGGAAGAGGTCTCCTAGAAGGGCTGGGTCCCCAACCGGGACGGAGAGGACGTGACGTCCGACTCGGTGGACCCTTCGGGGTCCACAGACTGACTTACAGAGGACAAGCCGCTGCGACCGATTTACCGTTGCCCTCCGTCCTGTAGAGGTCTTCTTCTCTCCGGCCCATCCTCTGTTCAAAACCGACGGTCGGGGGTACGTACAGACGGAGGGCGCGCCCGGGTAGAGTGTGTGGTGAACGGAAGGAACGTGGGACAGTACAGCGTGAGTCTAGTCCCATAGGGACGGGAGCGCACGTCCCGGGACCCCGTGGACCGACGCCGCTGGGAGTAAAAAGGGCGAGTCTTCGCTCTCTTGCAGTATTTATGCATAAAGTCGGTATCGTCTTTGTCTGCGCGCCCCCGTCTCGTTCCCGAGGACACCCTTGATCCTTTCGGGGAGACCTTCCCACCGACCTGGAGTAGCCCCGGCCCTCACTGTCTCCTCCGCACAGAAAGTTCCCTGTGCTGTGTGGAGCCGGTCCTCTGCTGAGACCCAGACACTGTGCGACCAGGGGTCCGGCACGGGGTGGCCGGGGGTTGTTCCCACACACACGACCAAGGTCCGCCCAGTACACGTGGACACTCGCACGACCCTGGAACCCGACGTCAGCCCTCTTACACGAGCAGAAACCAATTTCCTCTCCCCGATATGCAAATCTGGTAGTGAAGGAGCACTAAGTCCGAGACTTGTGTCACACACTCAGTCCTGTCCCACACACTTGGTCTGGAGCCAGGTAGGTGGAGTCTACCACTGGGGAGGCGAGCGACCTACGACCCTGTCCGACCTCCGCTGGGCCCCGATAGAGGTAGGGAAGGACAAGACACACAAGTGCCACCTCCCGAAGGTACTCTGGAAGTGGTCAAAGACGAGTACTCTACTACCTGGGTGCCCTTGTCGGACGTCAGACCGTGTCCGCTACAGGGGCCACACCCTCCCCTCCCGAGAGACAGGGGAGTGGAGTTTGGACCGTCCTCGGAGGACCGGAGTACCCTGAGGCGCGTCGACCCCCTACCACCACGGCCGGCACTCTTGTCCCAGGTGTACCGGCCCGACCCAGGGGCGTCACCTCTGTCCAGGTCTGGGACCGCTCGTGGGGAGTCCGGACGACTTCCCGGGGACAAGGGGTTTGGAAGTAGGAGGGTGACCCACCGACGTCGGCCACTCCTAGTGTCCGAGTAGTCTGCACCTGCGTCTCGACTGGTGTGTACGTCTCGTCTCCGGGGTCGGAGCAGTAGGTCTACGCAAGTGCCGGGTCCAAGGACGTCCTCTCGATGACTGGCCCCCTGTCCCTCCGGACTCGGGCGGGAGGCCCTCGACCGTCACGTTTCCAGACCTCGGGCGTCTAAGACTGTGTCCACCTCGCACTGGAAACCGGTGGGAAGGGCCGGAGATTCAAGTCCGTCGCACAAGGGGAGGGGGTAGGTCCTGTCCGAGACTCGTGACGCAGGGGTACTGCGACTGGTCGTTCCGGTCGCGCCGACTCCGGTGTGTAGTGGGGCACACCCCGGCCGGTCGGGACCTGGCACCGGCTCGTGGCCGAGACGGGAGGCCGAGACGTGGGTCCTCTGTCGGACCTGACAGGCTCCTTCGGGTGTCCTCCGTAAAGGACACGTGAACGTTCCCACGCTCTGGGACAGTCCGGAGGACACTCAGGGGAAGCCAGGTTCCGCACCGGGGGACTGATCCGTACACACGCGCTCCAGTGAACCTTACTGGGGACCCGGGGGGTGGTTGGACGGGCGACGGGGACGGGTGGGGCTGGTGACAGGATCCCGGTCCCCGAGACCCCGTCCGGGACCCCGGGTCGGGTGGTCCTCCCCCTTGGGATCCGACGCTCCCGCTGCCCGGGGGACCGGCGCGGTCTGCAGTACGAGGGGTGCCTCTGAGACGAGTGTCTCGACTCGACACCGGCTCTTCACACCCAGTCCGAGGTCTCTGCTGTCGTGTCGTCCTGGTGGTCGTTCTTCCCGGCTCCCTTCGCTGTCGTTCTGTGTCCGATTTTCGGGGGTCTGCCGTCCGGCCCCGCTCAGCCGTGCACGTCTGCTTCCTCCTCTCATTAGCCTCCCGCGTCGACCAGGAGTGGTAGAGGCCTGCGGGGGACAAATGTCGCCCCTCCGCCCCCCGACACTGGCCGAGGAAGGGGGCTTCCGACGAGAGGGACGAGGCGGGCCGTCGGGTCGAAGGACCCCAGAGGAGGAACAGGGTCGCCTGGACCGGGCCCTCCCAGGGTCTCCTCCCCCATGGCCCCGTGAGACTCCCCGACACTTGGTATCCGGAACGTGTCCCAGGGCGCAGGTGTCGGAGACGAATCCACGTCGGCAGGGTTGCGCGGTGTCGAAGTGAGGGGCGTGGTCGGTACACGGGTGGTCGTCTCCCCCCGTCTGTGCCGAGACCTTCCGTCCACGCCCGTGGGAGAGGTCCAGACTTGGGCTGCGAGTCGTGGGACCGAGGGTCGACCGAGGCACACGGGGAGCTTCGGGAGACGGCGTTCGGGTAAGCGGGTTTGTCGAAAGCAAACAGTCTTTCCCTTCGAAACGGACCAATTAACGTAGTCACGTGAGTTTATAAAGGTCTGACTCAACCCCATTGGCCGACAGGAGTCCACCAGGGGGGTGGTGGGGGGACGACAGGGTCGTCCCGACTACAGGGACGGGGAGGACAGGAGCCCCGGGCCCCGCCCCCCTCGTAGACCGACTCGGGGTCCGTGTGGGAGGGACACGTGTCTCAGGGGCCTGGATCCGCCCACCTGTTCGGAAATCGCGTCCCGTCGAGGTCCCGTCGCCCCAGACCGACCCGCCCCCCGGCCGAGGGGGGCGGGAGTCTCGGAGGGAGGTGGAGGGACCGTCGTCTCCGACGACTAACGGCCGGTCTCCCCTGCTGGGTCCGGAAACTCGTGGTCGGTCTGTCCTAGACGTCTCGTTGGGAAAGTCTTTGTGGGGGTCGACCTCGGAGCCGACTTTTGCCCAAGGATTTTGACGTCCCCCTTAACCTGAGACAAAACACTCCTCATTGACCCGACGACTTAGCGCCCCCTTTCCGGAGTAAAGTCGTAGGCCCCGAGTCCGCAGTCGGGGGGAGCGACGGGACGTCCTCTGAGGGGTCACCCCCTGGAGGCGTACGGCGGGACAAGGGATCACTCCCTTGGACGGCGGACCTTTCGGGGTGGAGACTTGCGACCCACGACTTGGGGAAGTCGGGACCTCACCTGGGGTTAAATCCTGTTCCTCCGGTAGCGAGGTAGAAGGAGGCCCCGACTCGGGTGGTACGGGAGCCGGACCCGTGGTCTACGCCCACGACATTGCCGGGTCGCGAACCACCAGGGACCCCTGACGTGAGGTGTCCACGACAAACACAAGCTGGGACGCTAGGGCACCTGACGTCGCGCGGTCCGGAGGGACAGGAAGTGGTCGAGGGTCCCAAACGAGTCTGAGCAATAGACGACTCAGCCACTACGGAAGGTGAAGTCTCTGTGGCAGGATTTGACAGCACAACCCAGGAGTGTGTCGGAGGTCTCTACAAATTAAGACGAAAGAGGCAAAAGAGACCTCTTTGACTCCAGTCATTCGAGAGTACGGACAAGGGTTTAATACGGAGTCGTTTGCGTCTCGGCGTCTGGACGGGGCTCGGGACTTGAGTTTTGTGGTCCGACCGAGGAGGTCGGTCTTTGGTGGAGGAGAGGTCCGCACCTCTCTTGTCCTTGAGGTCCTCAGTCGTGGAGGAGGGTTGAGTGTCGACGGGACCTTCCAATACCTTTCTGAGTTGCCGTACCTCGACTGTCTACAGATGAAGGGAGTGCGTGCGGGTCCGGGGCTCCAGATGGGTTTCCCGGTAGGTGGGGTCGTACGAATGCGGAGTGGGTGTCTCCGCCACCCAGGGTCCTCTCTGAAGACGTCTTTCACTCTAGTCGCCCCATTGATCCTTTTCCTCGTTCAGTATTTAATATCCATGCTACAAGAGCTTCCGTCTAAGGTCCCTCTTTTCTTACGTCGGTCCACTCGACTCTTAACACACGACCAAAAGGGTCACCCGTTGAACGACTAGACCCCGAGACCAGCTACCGTCCTCTCTTCTTGGTCGTTTCGACGGACGGAAACGAGGTCGGGGTCCGCCTCCGATCGACAAACTCTACGAGACTGTGGCCCTGTGGACCCCCAGCCGCCTCTGGCCGACACCTCCGCGCGCCTCGGGCGTCACACGTCTCCAGGCCTGCCGCGGAGGAACGGGAAGAGTCCCTCGGTTCGGGACGGGTACCTTCTCCGGAGGAGGAACCGTGCAGCCGGCCGCCCCGAGGAGCACCGGGCCCCGACGTCGACCCCGAGACTGCCGTGACCTACGGGTGTCGACGCCGACTCAGTGCTCGGGACGACAGGGAAGGAACACGAAGTCGGACCCTACACGGAAGTTTCGCGGCAGGAGGGGAGCGCTACCGCCATTGACCTCCAAAGTAGGACCGCCGGACGGAGACGAGGCCACACAGCTGCCCGCACTTCGCCCGCTCACACCGACCTTACCCGAACGGGAGACGCGAGCCGGGGGCAGCCGAGGAAGCACGAACGGGGGAGAACGACGTGATAAAGACGGAACTTGTAAGAGGTCGTAGGGTCGCAATCGAAAGTTCGATCCACTGAAATGATGACAAAACGCTTACCGATGAGGTCCCTAATATTTTAGGTAGGAATAGAATAGTGTCAGGCCAATCTTAAATGCAGCGTGGAGAAGGGAAGGACAGGCTGGAGCACGAAGGGTGCACACTCCGGAAATTTTTCCCACGTCATAGGAGAGGACCGAGGTAGGACACGGCTGACACGACGCAGAAAAGGAAGGTGCAGAGTCTCGGGGGCCACTGACAGCAGCGAGACTCAGTAGTGAACCTCATTCAGTAGACAGACGATTCTTTTGCCCAACTTCTTTCGCCTGCCGAAGTCAGAGCTGGGTGCACACACTCAAAGTGTCGAGGAGTGAAGGAGGGCACCCAGGGCCACAAAGAGACCACACTATGGGGACTTCGGGTCCCCTGCACGACGTCAAAAAGCAGGGCCCGTCAGACGACCATTGTGTTCGAGTGTTGACGGCACATAGTCTTTTGCGGAAATGAAGACGTCGGTGTAGACTCCCGAAGTGACCTGCGTCTGAGACGCGCCTGCAGTGAGACGAGAAGGAAAGAAAGGAATGGTGCAACGAGGTACTGGAGGCTGGAGGTGTTGGGGACTGGAGACGACGGAGACTGGAGGCGAAAGATCTGCACTACGATGACGGCACTGTAGCACCAGGGAACATACACCAGGTAAACGAGTCTGACGAGACCCTTAAACTAGAGGTAAAAAATAAAGGTCCCCAAACGGGCTCACACCGAAAGAAACGAACACAGGAAGATTCCCTGACGGTTTGAAGCCAGACAACCAGTGTAGACCCCGAATGAACCGGTGACAAAGGATTGTCTTGACGACATCGGTGCAGGGATACAGACGAGAAAGATCCCAGGGCAGTGAGAGACACAGCACGCTGTAACAGACTGTCCAACCACCGTCGAACAAGAAAGGAAGGGGAAGAAAGGGGAAGAAGAGACACGAAGTCTAACGTAGTAAAAGTGACTTGACAGAGGACTAAGAATGAAGGAAGAAAGAAGGTGAAGGTCAGACGACAAATCACGTAAACCACTTAACAAAGTAAATTCATTGGGACACTCGTCTCAGAATGGTCTCGAGCCTGGGTCGGGGTTTGGTCGGGCAAAATGACGATCTCGCCTTCGGGAGGAGAAGACGGGGTAGCCCTTTCCTCTGAGGTTACACTCCCCATTTTAGAGGAATGTGTGTTGCACACTGCGTCTTCTGTCGTCTGGAGTGATCCGTCCGTTTCTTCATTTTTTTTTATTCTTCGGACGACGACGACGACGACGGTAGCGATCCGGCGAAGTCAGTACAGACGGAGACACGCTGGGATGTCTGCCGTCGGGTGGTCCGAGGGGGTAGGGACCCTAAGAGGTCCGTTCTTGTGACCTCACCCAACGGTAAAGGAAGAGGTTACTTTTTCGGATGATTATCCCTCTTTTCGTTTGGTTGTTGAGTCTATGTCCTGAACCGTCGTTTTTCAAAATGTCAAGTCGAGTCAGCGAGTCAGCACAGGCTGAGAAACGCTGGGGTTCCTGACGTCGTGAGGTACGGAGGGACAGGTAGTGGTCGAGGGCCTCAAGTGAGTCTGAGTGCAGGTATCTTAGCCACTACGGCAGGGTGGTAGAGTAGGAGACACCAGGGGAAGAGTAAGACGGAAGTTGGAAAGGGTCGTAGTCCCAGAAAAGGTTCTTCAGTCAAGAAACATAGTTCACCGGTTTCATAACCTCAAAGTCGAAGTCGTAGTCAGGAAGGTAATTTGTAAGTCCTGACTAAAGGAAATCCTCCCTGACCAACCTAGAGGAACGTCAGGTTCCCTGAGAGTTCTCAGAAGAGGTTGTGGTGTCAAGTTCTCGTAGTTAAGAAGCCGCGAGTCGGAAGAAGTGCCAGGTTGAGAGTGTAGGTATGGACTGGTGACCTTTTTGATGGTAAACTGATCTGCCTGGAATCAGCCGTTTCATTACAGAGACGAAAACTTACACGACAGATCCAACCAGTATCGAAAAGAAGGTTCCTCATTCGCAGAAAATTAAAGTACCGACGTCAGTGGTAGACGTGACTAAAACCTCGGGTTCTTTTATTTCAGACAGTGACAAAGGTGACAAAGGGGTTGATAAACGGTACTTCACTACCCTGGTCTACGGTACTAGAAACAAAGGACTTACAACTTAAAATTCGGTTGAAAAAGTGAGAGGAGAAAGTGAAAGTAGTTCTCCGACAAATCAAGAAGAAACGAAAGACGGTATTCCCACCACAGTAGACTTATAGACTCCAATAACTATAAAGAGGACCGTTGGAACTAAGGTCGAACACGAAGGAGGTCGGGTCGTAAAGAGTGCTACAGAGACGTACATTCAATTTATTCGTCCCACTGTTAAACGAAGAACTGGACGTATGTCCAAAGAGTTCTCCGTCCAGTCCACCAGACCATAAGGGTGGAGAAATTCTTAAAAGGTGTCAAACAACCCTAGGTGTGTCAGTTTCCGAAACCACATCAGTTATTTCGTCTTCATCTACAAAAAGACCTTGAGAGAACGAAAAAGTTACTAAGTTGTCTACAACCGTTAAACTAATTATTCCAACCGTTAAACCAATTATTACAATACAATACAATTAGTGAGTCAGCACAGGTTGAGAAACGCTCGGGCATCTGATATAGGAGACAGGTACCCTAAGAGGTCCGTTCTTATGACCTCACCTAACGGTAAGGGAAGAGGTCCCCTAGAAGGGCTGGGTCCCTAGATTGGGACCAGAGGGTGCAACGTTCACTTCAGTGAGTCAGTACAGGCTGAGAAACGCTGGGGTACCTGACATCGGGTGGTCCGAGGAGGGAGGTACCCTAAGAGGTCCGTTCTCATGACCTCACCCAACGGTAAAGGAAGAGGTCCCCTAGAAAGGCTGGGTCCCTAACTTGGGGCCAGAGGACGTAAGGTCCGTCTGTGAAATTGGAGACTCGGTGGTTCCTTCAGGAAACCAATTATTACTTTCACTTCAACGAGTCAGCACAGGCTGAGAAACCCTGGGGTACCTGACATACATCGGATGGTCCGAGGAGGTGGGTACCCTGAAAGGTCCGTTCTCATGACCTCACCCCACGGTAACGGAAGAGGCTTCTATATATTAACCTCGGATACTTATTCACTTTTACATTACAAACTCATAATTAGTTTATAATTCATAATTAATAATTATAAATTAACTGTCCACACTTCAGGATCTCCTACCTCGGTTTGTGTTCCAATCACTCGTCTCTCTGCTCAGTTTTCGAACCCTGAGTGTGGGTCCCCTCACCCTCGTCTCGGGGTCCGGCCGAGAGGTCGAGACTACGCGCCCGGGACGTGACGTCCGAGTCACGGGAGTCGCCCACCTTAGAAGGGCGTGGTCCCTAGCTCGGACGCAGGGGACGAACCGTCCACCCAAGAATTGGCGACCTCGTAGTCCCTTCAGGAACTTCCGAATAAAAAAAATTAACGGAAACAAAAATTTCCCGAGAGTGAAAAAAAGAAGATTACGAAATTTTTAGTGCAAGGTAATATAAGTGACGCCCCTCGTCTCCGTCGCCGGTCGCACCCCGAGCCCACCCGAGGAGTCTTAGTCCCGGGTCCCACACACCTACTACGGGAGTCCCTTTACACACCTCTCCTTCTGTCCTCACCCCGCCCCTCCAGACCAGAGTCGGTCCCCTCCCTCGTCTCTTCTGGGGTGTGTCGTTGTCACACTTATTTGTTCATTTATAACATTGTTCGGGGACCTTTTCTTCGTGGAGACCTCTTCCTCGGAGGTCGGTGGGAGGACTCGTGGACGACTCGTGGACGGGTACTGTGGAGGGTCCCCCTTCACAGGTAGACGAACTAAGACGGGGGACAGACCAAGGTTCAACTCTTGTCTTCGTCTTTGTTTCAGGTAGTCTTTGAGGATCGAGGACCCTCGGGGCGCTTCCGAGGCACCTGGACAGTACAGGAGGGGGCTGTGGGGGGAGGGGCGGGGCCGGAAGGGTCGCCCCCAGCCGACGGGGTCCGCGACGTCCGACATGGGTCGTCTCCGAGGCCCGACACTCGCAGGGGGTACCCGGGCACCCCTTCCCTCTCCGACGGACCAGGAGTAACCGACTCTTGAGACCTTCGAGAAGCTTTGTAGAGTCTCTCTTTACTGAGGTAAGTACGGTCACCTCCCGACAGACCCCGAAGGGAGGGGGCCCCTCCCGGTCCTGTTCCGACCTGCCCCCCTCCCTGTCCGCCGAGTCCCGATGGAAGGTGGTCCGACCTCAGGTCCTCGGGGCCAGAGGGGACAGCGTCGTCCCGGCCGAGTTGGACCCGCACCCCTCTCACCCGCGCCCCCCTCACAGACGTGAATCTGGTGGACGTCCGCGGATTGGCGGGGGAGGGACCCGGCCCTGGTCTGGGGAGGGGTGGGGTGAGGATAGGAGGAAAGGTGTGTAAGGGGACTTAACCTTTGTGTAGTGGGCGTGTGGGGACCCGGGACTAAGACTCCTCGGGCGGGCTCGGGGTGCGACCGGCGACGGAGACGAGGGGTTCCGGTAGTTGGGCTGTCCGTTGTGCCTGGAAGGGGGACGGGGGCAGTGGAGGGGGGAGGGGGTCACTGGAGGGGGAGGGGGTCACTGAAGGGGGGAGGGGGTGTAGGACTCGACCGGTGGGGTGGTCCAACTAGGGGGACGCTTCGGTCGGGTCCTACTCCCGCCAAGGGATTGTTCCGTCGGTCACGAAGAGGGACCCCACTGACGACTGTGGTGGAGGAGTCCAGGGGTAGGGGTGGTCCTCGTCGGACGACCTCGACATAGAGTCCGGTGTAGATTCCCTAGGCCCCGGGGACGCCCTGTGTCTCTGGTCCGGTCACGGTCGGAAGGACTGGGACGTCGGGTTGTGCCTCAGGTCCCGCCTCGGCCGGGTCGGGGACGAGGTCCGGCGTACCGTCTGTCCCGCCACAGAAATTCCCTCTCCTCCCACCTCCTACCCGTGTGTCGCTCCGCGGATCAGGACTTGACGCGCTTGATTACTGTTGGAGGGGGTGGTGGCGGCTGCCCTATTAACACGGATTAAAGAATTAAGATTGCGGCAACAACGTAAACCGAAGACGATTACTCTACATTTATACACAACGCCCAAACGCCTAAACAAATTAACGTCCCATCGATTTGACGCTAACCGGTCTTCCAATCTGAACATGAACGAAATAAAAACAAACGTGCGCCGGGGTTTGTTGTTTCTTCCACGGCGACCCTCCCCGTCCGCACTGTCGCCGGAGGGGTTTCGTCGCCTTGGGTCCACCCCCAAGGTCCGACCTTTCCCCTGACTCCCTCCCGACGACCTGACGCAGTCGGTAGCCTTCGGTGTCCCCGCAGGTCTGGTCTCGGGAGTTCTTCTCGACCGAGTCGGTTCTAGGACCGGAGGTCGAGGAGGCCTCCCGCCCGGGGGACGGCGGTACGGCGGGACGTAAGACGTGAAGACTGAGCTGGGATGGGACGCCAGAGTCCCCCTCAGAGACGTGGTGGCAGGCAGGTCCTCGTCGGAGACCTGGAAATCTCCTCCTGTACTCCACGGTCGCAGGACGGGCGCCCCTGCTTGTCAGTGACGGGGTCGGGACGGAAGGGTACCAAAGAGGCTCTGGCGGGCGACGGAGGGAACCCAGGGCAGTCCCGACGTCCGGGGACCGGCTCCTCCTGTGACAAATCAGTCCCAGTCTCGCCGTCTTCGCAGGACAATGAGACCCGGAGTTCCTACTGCTGGGACTCTTTACCTGCCACACGGAGAGCCCTACGGGCGGACTGGGGGACGGGTCCAGGAGGGGGTCTTCTGGGACCTTCCTCGACCGCCCGCAGTCCCGGCGACCGCAGTCCCAGTTCGGCCGGACTGGGGCCGTGTCTCCCAGGGGGCGGGGCAACCCGGGGGACCTTTTTCGTCGAAGAGCCCGCGGGGAGAACGGAGGTCGTTTGCAATTAATATGTACTTCGACGAAGGTCGTCTTCCCAATATTAATTAAATACAGCCCTGGTATTATCTAAGGTTGTGTCTGCCGAGGTGACGTGGGTCGACTAGAGACGCCGACGTCTTAGGGCTTTAAGCGGTACGCCCGACGGAGGCGGACGGGCGGGGGGTGGGGGGGGAGGGGGGCTCGGTCCTCCTGCTCCTCGGGAGAGGGGTCGGTCCGCCGGGGACGGCACCCGCGGCGTACCTCGAGGGAGGGCCACTGGGGGACACCCGGAGTCGAGGAAGCGAACATTTCTACTTTGGCACCCACAAGTGTCGAAGACACTCGTGACTCAGTGCGTCTGAAGCCGTCTTGTCAGTGGTGTCGCAGTCTTGGACGACCCCTGAATTGCTTCCTCCGCCGTCGGCGAGTCGGGGCTACGAGGCGGGGTTACGAGGAAGGGCACACGCCCCGGGACGGTCCCGGAGGGTGGGCGACCTGCGGGACACCCAGTCCGGGGGCTTAGCGGGCAGGGCCGCCACCCGGGAAGAAGTGGGGTACCCACCCGAACCTCCCGCGTAGGTCTGCGACGACGTACCTCGGGGAGCCCCTCGTCCCCCTCCGGCGAGGAAGGCCTCAGCCCCGAACGGCAGGGGGTTCCCGCGGTCCTAGACTCCTCCTTCCTTGAGCTCTACTCCCTCTCTACGGGTCCGGGGAGGAGCGAGGGGAGGGGAGGGGAGGCGGGGAGAGGGATGGGGGACCTAGACGGGAAGGGGAGGGGAGGGAGACGGGGTAGGAGAAGGGGAGGGG
>SJYO01033645.1:17726565-17744176 GCA_006410555.1 Capra ibex | reverse complement strand
GGGGGAAGGGGGTAGACGTGAAGGGAGGGAGACGAGGGGGAGGTGACAGAGGTCGACTCACTAAGTACCCGGGAACTCAGAACCCTCCCACAACAGGACGGCCCCCGGGTCCGAGACTCTACCTACGACGGGACAGGACCTACGCGTCCATTACCGGCACGCTCCGGCGGATCCCTTCGAGGGGAATAGAGTGGACGTCTCCGCGGGAGAGGTAGTAGCACTTCTTACCCTCGACACTGGTGAGAAGTCTCGGAAGTGACCCGACTACCTACCTAGAGGCGAGAGCCGTTTCTCTGAACCGTCGTTCCGGAGAGACGACCCGAGACGGCTGAGACGCTCCTTCGCGCCCGGGACCTCCGACCTTCCTCCGAAGACGGGTACTCCTGTCCCTCCACCTGCCCCGCCCCGTCCGCCGTCAGTGTCTCGAGGTCCCACCTTACCCACACCCTCAGATACCGACGTTCGGAAGGAGGACCCCTTCGGACGACCTCCTCGGCCCGGACGCCGTCTCTGAGCGGGACGTCCGGCCGTGGGGTCCCATCCTGGGACCCGTGTCTCGACCAGGATCTGTCGTGGGGGCGGTCCGGGACCGCAGAGGGGGTGGACTAGCACGTACCCGGACGCCGGGTCCTCCTTCGGTCCTGGGTCTCCGGACGACACGACTCCCGTCCGACTACGAGGTTCCCGACTCTGGACCCGTACGGGTCGCGTCGGGAAGAGACGACCTGAGTCCGTCCACACCGGGCCCAGACGGACGTCCCCCGCCCCGGACTCCGCCGGCGCACCTGCCCCTAGACCCGGACCGACCACTGGACCCCCGACCTCCCGGGACCCGTCGCAGACTCTCGCGGGGAGCGGGCACACTGTACTCCCTCCTCTCCCTCCGGGTGGCCCGACAGGGGGTACCGGGCCCCCTCCCGAGTGATAGGACTGAGGGACGCCTGGGGGGGGGTTGGGGAGGAGACTTCGTGGCCGAACCTAGGGCGGGAACGACTGCCGGTGGGCTGAGGACACCGAAGTTGGGGAAAGGACTCCCCTCCCGTCCCGGAGGGGTCCCTCCGTCCAGGGGAACGGGCGTCCACCCGAGGTGCAGGACGGGGCCCTTCGACCGGTGCGGAGGAGGTCGGAGGGTCGGGCGTCTGTTCGGGCCACGCCAGTAGGGGTGCAGTCGGTGCCTCTTTAGCTCAGGAAACTAAAAGCGGACTGAGCTCTACCTGCCCGTGTCCAGTGTCCTCGGGCCCCGTCCCTCGGACCGGACAAGGGGCCTCCGGTCGTGGCGCCTCGACCCTAGGGCCCGGGGCGGAGGTCGGACCCCCCGCCCCCTCGGCTGGCGACGTCACCTCTGCGAAGGGTCGTCACGGTCCGGGCAGTCGGCCTCCATTGGAACTTCCTAAAGTGCCCTTTCTCTTAGGCGTTTGTCCGCGTCCCTATCTAGTCCTACGCTTCGGACTGGAAATGGGCCCACCGGTCCCTCCTACCCTCCGGTCTTTTCTACGTCCCCGGGCGCCCTTCCCCCTACCTCCCCCCTCCCCGTCCCCCTCCCCACCTCCCCCTCCCCGTGCCCGTCGAAGGACTCTCGACGACAGACGGGCCGGGACGGGACCCACCTCCTCCTGACACTCCAGGCCCAGCGGGCACCTGCGTAGGATTCAGAGTCTACCCTTTTCCTGCGTCTACGCCAACCTTGCGTCGAGAAAACTGAGGTCTCAGGAGTCGGGAAGAGGGTGATGGTCCAGGACGACTTAGCCGGGTCTCTAGGTCGAGGGTCAACACGACCCTCGTCCCGTCCGTCCGTTGGTAGAGGGTACGCCGAGTGGGCCGGGATCCAAGGGGTCTCAGACAGGGGAGGTCGGGAGGTCCTGTCTCGGAGAGTGAGTCCTGATCTCTGGAGACCTCGAGGTCAAAGCTCCCTGTCTCGAAGTCGAAGTCTCACCGGGATTTAAGACCTTCGTGTCCAGTGTCTGTCAAAAGACCGTAGAGTAATTTGCGTACTAGATCACTCCTGAGTTTCGCTACTATACCATTCACTACCTCCTCCGCGACACCACCTTCGAGTCCGAGAAGTCCCTGGTGCTCATAAGTCTCCGGTTGTTGAACGTATTTGACTCGACGAGTCTGTGTAAGGGACTTTGTATGTTAGCTGGTCCAGACTCCGTACTTCTTCGTTTTTATAGACTTGTCGGGTTATTGCTCATTCCTTTAACTCATTTATTAGGTTTTGAGGGGTTGTTTCCTTTCAGGTCCTGGGCTGCGTAAATGGTCTCTTAGGATCCTTTGCAATCTTTTGACCACGTCTCAGAGGAGTTTGAGTAGGTTTTTAGCTTCTCCGCCCTTACTCGTAAAGGTTTGAGTAAAGTACTCCGGTGTCTCAGCCTGTGCTGACTTCACTGAATCGTCGTCGTCGTCGTCATAATGGGAGTGTGGTTTTGGTCTGTTCTTGTGGTGTGCTTTTATTTTAAGGTCCGGTTTTTAAATACTACTTGTGTCTACGTTTTTAAGAGTTGTTTATAATCGTTCGTTTTAAGTAGTCGTGAAATTTCCCTAGTTCGTAGTAACTAGTTAGGATTTCCTTTAGTACTCCAGCGTTTCTCAGCCTGTGTTGACTCGCTGACTTGACTTGACTAACGGGTTCACAAGTCCGATGTTGAATGTCGTTACACAACTTATTTTCACCTCTCTCCCGTTCGAACAGAATAAGGACTAGAAGTCAAGTCAAGTCAAGTAAAGTCACGTCAACGAGTCGTCACAGACTGAGGAACACTGGGGTACCTGACGTCGTTCGGTCCGAAGGGAGAGGTAGTGGTTAACGGTCTCGAATGAGTTTGAGTACAGGTAGCTCAACCACTACGGTAGGTTGGAGTAGGAGACGGTAGGAGGGCGGAAGTTAGAAAGGTTCGTAGTCCGAAAAGGGTTACTTTTCAAAGTCAAAAAACGTAGTCGACCGGTTTCACAACCTCAAAGTCGCAGTCGTAATCAGGAAGGTCACTTATAAGTCCTGACTAGAGGAAGTCCTACCTGACCAACCTAGAGGAACGTCAGGTTCCCTGAGAGTTCTCGGAAGAGGTTGTGCTGTCAAGTTTTCGTAGTTAAGAAGTCACGAGTCGAAAGAAGTGTCAGGTTGAGAGTGTAGGTATGTACTGGTGACCTTTTTGGTGTCGGAACTGATCTGCCTGGAAACGACCGTTTCATCACAGAGACGAAAAGTTATACGACAGATCCAACCAGTATCGAAAAGAAGGTTCCTCGTTCAC
Organism: Capra ibex; assembly: GCA_006410555.1. Taxonomy (NCBI): domain Eukaryota; kingdom Metazoa; phylum Chordata; class Mammalia; order Artiodactyla; family Bovidae; genus Capra; species Capra ibex. The sequence continues at coordinate 17,740,925 of SJYO01033645.1, read as the reverse complement.
AGAAAATTAAAGTACCGACATTAGTGGTAGACGTCACTGAAACCTCGGGGGGTTTTATTTCAGTCGGTGACAAAGGGGTAGATAAACGGTACTTCACTACCCTGGTCTACGGTACTAGAAACAAAGGACTTACAACTTAAAATTCGGTTGAAAAAGTGAGAGGAGAAAGTGAAAGTAGTTCTCCGACAAATCAAGAAGAAACGAAAGACGGTATTCCCACCACAGTAGACGTATGGACTCCAATAACTACAAAGAGGACCGTTAACACTAAGGTCGAACACGAAGGAGGTCGGACCGCAAAGAGTGTATGAGTATATCGGGTCCTACGCGCGTATGTGTATGTGCATTCACTATCTGCCTATTTAACGCGTCTTATCGATGGAATTGTCCTGTTTTTCATTTACATGCTTTCAGTATTTTTAGTCACTTTTGTATGTAAAAATTTACTCGTACTCTCACGTTCACACGTTCTCACGTTTTGTGTCTAAAAATGTGACACTTTTACTTCGTGCGCTCCCGAACAATGACCGACCCTGTCACCCGACCCACTCGTCCGGCCCCCCGACGTGGTCGACGAGGACGGGGAGAGCAATTGGGGTAGCGGACTCTCCTTGATTAGGGCGACGGGTGAATAGTCGTCTCCTTCCCCGGGTCTCTCCGACGCTACGAGTGAGATTCGGTGTGTCGGACACTCTTCCCTCCCGACTCGGCTACCGGCACTGACGGGTCCGGGGAGCGGCGGGGACACCTTTACGTGCACCCACACACTCGCCGCGAGACGTTTGGGAACGACGTCTCAGCGACCGGACACAGAGACCGACGGCGAGTGGAGCCGGGAGGATTAGTCGGGCCTCAGAACCGCCCTCCGGGTCAGGGACAGGACGGTGGCGACAGCCCTCTGCTCCAGGAGACCCTCTTCCGTGTCAAGGACTCCGGTGTGCACTGTCCCGAAGACAAAGACTCGAGTGGGTGGGGGTACATCAGGAGCACCGTCCGGGCCCCCGTCCCCGGGGAGGTGGAGGCATGACCATCGCGACGACCCTGGTAGGGCCCCGTCGTGGTCTGCCGGTCACCGGTCGTGGAGGAGCTGTCCTACCCGGTAGGAGCCGGTCGTCGAGGTCCCCTGACCGCACTCGCCGCGGTACCGGGATCTCGTCTTGTCAGTGGGGGCCCGAGAGCCCAGGATCGTCCCCGGACCGGACCTGCGGACTCCGCCCCCAGCCCCCCCAACAGAGCCCAGGCTCGTCCCCGGACCGGACCTGCGGACTCCGTCCCCCAGAGCCCAGGCTCGTCCCCGGACCGGACCTCCGGGTGTCCGCACTCTGACCCCCCGCAGGACGGAGAGGGTCTTCACCCGAGGGGTCGTGCCCCGGTCCCCGACATGAGGCGGGGAGCTCACTCTCACCCAGAGTGACCTGAGGGTCGCGGTCCGACACTCGACCGTTGCTTTCCTTCGTCCGACGGGTCCACCACCGTGGTGGCTCCCTGGGGTCCGCGGGGAGGTAGGGGGAACGACGAGGCAGTGGACGGGTGGGCGGGACGGCCGGTGAAACGAGGTCCGAGTATTGGGTGAAATAGTACTTGAATTTTTCCAGTATTACTCCGTTCGGCTCGTGTGTTCCGCCAAAGGTCGAGCCCCCCGGGGGACGAGAGACTGCCCACGTCTGCTGGGGGTGGACGGGGGTGTGGGGTGCGTCGTCTTGAGACTTGGGAGTCAGCGTTCACACCCGCGAGACAGTCCCGACGACTCGTACTTTGCTATTTAGGTCCGAGGTTTAGAGCTCCCACCAGTCCAGATTTAAAACAGGAATCCGGAATCTTTCGTCTGTCTAGATCTGTTGTTAAATCACGTCGGTCCCCGTGACCTTTTTATGGGGTGTGCCCGGGACCGTCGTCCGTCCCGTCCCCAGTCCTTCGTCGAGTCACAGATACTGGTGTGAAACTGGACCCAGGATGGCAGAGGTAATGTGTCTACTCTTTTGACTCCATATTCCTTTCCCACGTGTCCGGCACTGCCACTACGACCGGACTCGGGTAGTCCGGCTAAGGCTCCTCGAGGAAGGGCGGTCGGGAACCACGTCCCTCGGACTCCCAGCACCCCGTGACGCCACCGGGGGCGAGGCGGGAGACCTGAAACGCAGGAACCCGGTCGCCTACCCGCAGAGACACGGAGTCCGAGGACCCACTTCTCTAGCACTCTCACACGCGTGGGACGTCCCTCAGTGCCGACGAGATACTCCCGCGCACACTCGAGACCTAGAGTGACGGTGCAGACGGGACGTCTCCCGTGTACACTCCAGACCTACCGTGACAGGGCCGACACAGACGTCTCCCGTGCACACTCGAGACCTAGACCGACGGGGCCGGCGCCGACGGGACGTCTCCCGTGCATACTCCGGACCTAGAACGACGGGCGACGCAGACGGGACGTCACCCGTGCACACTCCAGACCTACAACGACAGGGTCCGCGTAGACGGACGTCTCCCGTACACACTCCAGACCTACCGTGACAGGACCGACACAAACGTCACCCGTGCACACTCCAGACCTAGAGCGACAGGGCCGACGCCGACGGGACGTCTCCCGTGTACACTCCAGACCTACCGTGACGGAACCGACACAAACGTCCCCCGTGCACACTCCAGACCTACCGTGACGGGGTCGGCACATACGGGACACCGGGGTGGACCGACGTGCGTGTCACGGTCGGTACACTCCTGAAAACACGAGAGGGTTCTACCCCGGACACTGGGCCTACCCCCGTTCTACCTCTTCCGACCGTACGGGAATCTTCCTGTCTGGGGCCTCCCCTGGGACGAGGGACCCGAGTGGGCTGGGACTGGAACCGAAGTTCTAAGTAGTCTCGGTTGACTCCTTTCCCGGTCTTATTCAGGGCACGGGCTGGCCTAGAGGGTTTCCACCCTGACAGGGTCCTCTCCGGGGTTCGGGGGGGCGAAATCGACGCCCGGGACGCGACGGGGGACCCTTGGGCCCGGACCAGACTTGCCCGGGACAGTACCAGGAGGGGAGTAAGGGTTGCAGTCTCCCGGACGTTTTGTGGTCGGTGTACGAACACTGAAGTCGCGAAGGCAGAGGTACCCACCACCTCTGTCTCCTTATCGCCGTGTCGGCCCGGGGTACCAGCCCCTCAGAGCAGGTCCTTCGGCAGAGGTAGCAGAGAGGGTCGACGAGGAAGGGACTCTGGACTCCCACGCCACTGACTCCCGTTCCACGTCGACTCCGGGTCCCTTGACCCCCCGAGGGACTAACTCCGGACGAGGGGCCTCTTCTCCGACTGGGGCCGAGGCCCGAGGGCACCCGGGGGTAGTCCCGAGTCCACGGGGGACCCAGGGTCCCGACTTCGTCCACGACTCAGTCCCTGCCCTGGGCGACGACTCGCAGTCGGACGCGAGTTCGCAGACGTTATTAATGAGAGTCTCGTGGCCCGATAAAGACAGAGGTCGTCCTCCTGCCTACCCCCGTCTCAGGTCTTTATCGTCTTCGTCAATCACCACTCGAATAGTCCCGCACCAACCAGGTACTCCTGGTACCGGACCGGTCCGGTTGGAGTCGGGGCAGAGACCCAGCCCCTCCGTTCCGCAGTTGGGGGTCGGGAGCGGACCGAAACGTCCCGGTGGTCGAAGTCCCCCGGAGGAGGGGCTCAGGAGACCCTGGGTCGCCGGGACGACCCGACTCCCCGAGAACGTCCCGCGTCTACGGTACTGAGGTCCGCCCGACCCCCATACCCCCTGACCTCCCGTGTAGTGTGGGAGTGGCCGTCGGGGCGCTGAGGTGGTCCTGTCGGTCCAGGTTCCAGACCTTTCGTCCAGACGTCTGTCCCAGTTCCGACCGCCAAGTGGGGACTCGAGGCACTCGACCCGACTCAGTGTCGGGGAGGTTCTCAGGCAAAAGAGACGACACGTCAGTCGCCGGACTTGCAGTCGTGCTCACCCCTGTCCGACCCGCCAGGACAACGTTTCCGGGTCTGACCGTGCCACCGGGCGCCCGAACCTCACCCAGGGGCCCGACACCGCAGACGTCCCCTGAGTCTGCCGTCCCCTCGACGGGACCTCTGTGCAGGCGGACACTCCGACACGAGTACTCCCGGTCGGTCCAGAGGAGGACTTCTCTGGAGGAGACCGGGGACGAGAGCAGGGCTCGGGCCCCGGACAGACGACAAGGACATCCAAGCCCCGATCGTCCGGGTTCCGTCTTCAGGCGGTTGTCGGGCGTCCGTCGTCAAACCCGGTCTGTCTCCGTCCCTTCCTCTGGTGGTCTCGGAGCGGGAGAGACGGGGGAGGGACGGATAAGACCGGAGTTTCCCGACGATCTCTTTCGGCCCTAGTCGCGACACGTCGAACTCGGGTGTCCTCGGACTCCCCTGGCTCGCTACCCCCCCTCTGGTCCCCCGGAAGGACCTCCGTCGCACTCGGGTGTCCTCGGTCTTACCTGGGTCGTTACAACCCCCCCCCCCAACACTTGGTCCCCAAAAGGACCCCGTCCACGACGGTCGGTCGGACGGGTCCCGGGGTCAAGGGTGGTCCGACCGATGTTACGGGGCACGAGGTTTGGGTCGAGGGGAGAACGAAGACTCGGACCTCCCATTCGCACACGGTTGGACGAGACGGGGACCCAGGGGTGAGCCCGGGTCGCAATGGTGGGAAGGGAGGTGGGTCCCGCCTTAACTCCCCGTCGCCAGCCCCCCGAGACGGTCCGTGTCGACACCCGAGTCCGGCTGGACCGGACACTTTCGAGACCCGAACCGCCCCAGGGACCGGTAGTGTCGGGGCCAGGTAGACTAGACCCCAGGGGGTCCCGTGGACCACGGAGAAGGATCGGACACGACACGAAAGGAGAGGCCAAATCCCCTCCCCACCCACCCCGTCCCATCCCTAATTTCCCCCACGACCCCGACCGACCGCCGAGTCTCGACGTCTCCAGACACACCCGTGGTGTCCCAAAACCGCACCCGGGGAGGGGTGGGTCCGGGTCCCGCCCGTCGTGGGCCCGAGGGAGGCTTCCCTTTCGGGCGGGGGAACACACTGAGACTCGGGGACCAGGGGCGCGGAGACCCGTGGTCCGAGGGTCCTGTTTTCCCCTCGCCCGCCGGTCCGACACGGCGGGGGAACCCGCGCTCCGACCAAACCTCGGTCTTCGGTCCTCTCCGAGACATACGACCCGACCAAAAGGAGGGGTACTCGTCGACGTGTCCGATCGTAGAGTCTCCGGGTTCGAGACGGGGAGTCAGTGTCCTGTCCGTTGACTCTGGAGCTCCGCCTCGGAGCCCCGGCTGTGGACGGACGGAGAGGGACTCCTGGGCCGGTCCGTCACCGACGACTCTGGTGGGTGCCCCGTGACCTCCGAGGTCCGTCTGCCCGGGGGTCTCGCGGTTCGGGCCCGCCCCCGTCCACGGGCTCTGTCAGGGGGGGTCGGGAGTCACCCCTCGTCCGAAAGGAGCCTCGAGGGTCCTCTGTGACCTCGGTCGACAACCTCTGAGTCCCTCTGTCTATGACTCCGAAACACAACTCTGTCAGCGAGTCGGTTCAGGCTGAGACACTTGGGTACCTGACGTCGGAGGTCCGAGGAGACGGGTATCCTAAGAGGTCCGTTTCTGTGACCCCACCCGTCGGCAAGGGTAGAAGGGGTGGGTCCCTGGTTTGGGTCCAGAGGGCGTAACGTCCGTCTGACAGATGGTAGACTCGGCCGTCCTTCGCCGAGAGTGCCTCCGGAGCTCTCCTCCGGACAAGGGTCTCAGACGAAGCTTTCCTTCCACGTTCCGAGGGCGGTGAGCCCTCACGGGTCCGGGTCCCTGGTGTGTGTCCACTGCGTCCGACACGAGCGGGGACGAGTGTGGGTGTGTGCGTGTGCTCACACAATGTCGGAACTGCACGTGCGGAGTGGGGACGAGTGTGTGTGTGTGTGTGTGTGTGCTCACACAATGTCGGGACTACACGTGCGGAGTCGGGAGGAGTGTGGGTGTGTACGTGTGCTCACACAATGTCGGGACTACACGTGCGGAGTGGGGAGGAGTGTGGGTGTGTGTCTGTGCTCACACAATGTCGGGACTACACGTGCGGAGTGGGGAGGAGTGTGGGTGTGTGCCTGTGCTCACACAATGTCGAGACTGAACGTGTGGAGTGGGGACGAGTGTGTGTATGTGTGTGTGTACTCACACAATGTCGGGACTACACGTACGAAGTGGGGCGAGTGTAGGGTGTGTGCGTGTGCTCACACAATGTCGAGACTGAACGTGTGGAGTGGGGACGAGTGTGTGTGTGTGTGTGTGCTCACACAATGTCGGGACTACACGTGCGGAGTGGGGAGGAGTGTAGGGTGTGTACGTGTGCTCACACAATTCGAGACTGAACGTGCGGAGTGGGGACGAGTGTGTGTGTGTGTGTGTGCTCACACAATGTCGGAACTACACGTGCGGAGTGGGGACGAGTGTGGGTGTGTACGTGTGCTCACACAATGTCGGGACTACACGTGCGGAGTTGGGAGGAGTGTGGGTGTGTGTGTGTGCTCACACAATGTCGTGACTACACGTGCGGAGTGGGGACGAGTGTAGGGTGTGTGCGTGTGCTCACACAATGTCGAGACTGCACGTGCGGAGTGGGGAGGAGTGTGGGTGTGTGTGTGTGCTCACACAATGTCGTGACTACACGTGCGGAGTGGGGAGGAGTGTGGGTGTGTGCCTGTGCTCACACAATGTCGAGACTGAACGTGTGGAGTGGGGACGAGTGTGTGTGTGTGTGTGTGTACTCACACAATGTCGGGACTACACGTGCGGAGTGGGGAGGAGTGTGGGTGTGTGCCTGTGCTCACACAATGTCGAGACTGAACGTGTGGAGTGGGGACGAGTGTGTGTGTGTGTGTGTACTCACACAATGTCGGGACTACACGTGCGGAGTGGGGACGAGTGTGGGTGTGTGTTCACACAATGTCGGGACTACACGTGCGGAGTGGGGAGGAGTGTGGGTGTGTGCGTGTGCTCACACAATGTCGGAACTACACGTGCGGAGTGGGGAGGAGTGTGGGTGTGTGCGTGTGCTCACACAATGTCGGAACTGCACGTACGGAGTGGGGACGAGTGTGGGTGTGTGCGTGTGCTCACACAATGTCGGAACTGCAGGTGCGGAGTGGGGAGGAGTGTGGGTGTGTGCGTGTGCTCACACAATGTCGGAACTGCACGTACGGAGTGGGGAGGAGTGTGGGTGTGTGCGTGTGCTCACACAATGTCGGAACTGCACGTGCGGAGTGGGGAGGAGTGTAGGGTGTGTGTGTGTGCTCACACAATGTCGGGACTACACGTGCGGAGTGGGGAGGAGTGTGGGTGTGTACGTGTGCTCACACAATGTCGAGACTGAACGTGCGGAGTGGGGACGAGTGTGGGTGTGTGCGTGTGCTCACACAATGTCGGGACTACACGTGCGGAGTGGGGACGAGTGTGGGCGTGTGCTCACACAATGTCGGGACTACACGTGCGGAGTGGGGACGAGTGTGGGTGTGTGTTCACACAATGTCGGGACTACACGTGCGGAGTGAGGACGAGTGTGGGTGTGTACGTGTGCTCACACAATGTCGGAACTGCACGTACGGAGTGGGGACGAGTGTGGGGTGTGTGCGTGTACTCACACAACCTCGAGACTGTACGTGCGGAGTGGGGACGAGTGTGGGTGTGTGCGTGTGCTCACACAATGTCGAGACTGAACGTGCGGAGTGGGGACGAGTGTGTGTGTGTGTGTGTGCTCACACAATGTCGGGACTACACGTACGAAGTGGGGACGAGTGTGGGGTGTGTGCGTGTACTCACACAACCTCGAGACTGTACGTACGGAGTGGGGAGGAGTGTGGGGTGTGTACGTGTGCTCACAGAATGTCACGACTATACGTGTGGAAAAAGGATGCTCCTCCCCTCCCCAGAGCTGGGAACTTTAAGCTGGTCTAGGTGTGGTGTTTGGACCCAAATTCTGGTGTCCATAAAGCTCCTGTCTCTTCGACTTCCTTCTTCTGAAGCGAGCACCCTCTGCCTTTCCCGGACTGCGACCTGATCTGTGGGTGTCGCACCTCGATCCGACGTACAAGAGTCACCTAGGGCTCCGCGCAGGTCGACTACGGCCTCTCACCCACCCCAGGGACTGACGCCCCCCCGGGACTGGCGCCCCCTCGGGACAGAAGCCCCACGCCCCCCGGGTCTCCGCCTCTGGACGTTCTGGTGCCTCCGCCCCCGACCCGAAGGTCCGGACGCCCAGGTCTGAGAGTCGGTCCGGGGTCTCCACCCCTCCGACTCCGGGCGACCCCGGGGAGGGACCAGGAAGTGCCCGAGCACGTGGTCCAGCAAATGTCTCCACCCGTGACCCCGGGTCCGCGTCCAGTACCCCAGACGTGTTTGGGTGGCCCGGCGGACACGTCGTCCCGGGGTCCGACCCAAACGGGACCCTGTATCGGGACGGAGGACTGACGGGCGGGGTTCGACCACCCCCGGCCGGGACGGGACCCACGACTTCGAGGGAGGGGTTCTACTTCTGTACCTCTGGCACTCGTCTCGGGGCCCGGCGAGGCTGCCGTCTCCTCGGGGTCCGGAGAGGGAGACGGAGGGGCCCCGTGGGTCCTGGGGCGGTTCCGGGGAGACAACCGGGACGGCGTCGGAGGTCCCAGAGGGATTGTCCCTCCTCCACCGGACCCGCCACCCCCGCACCTGTCGTTCACAGGTTGAGGGGGGAAGTAAATTACGAGACTTATTTTGTAGCTGACTCGTCAAAGGTCACTGTTGGCAAAAGGGCACGAAGTGAAAAGGCCCCCGTGCAAGGATTTCTCGTTCGCGTAGCAATTGTCAACTCCCCTTCCCCGGGAACGTTTAGAGTGGTTCAAAGGCATTCCAGGATGCGCGAGGGCGTGAAGAACAGATTTCGTTGAAGTCAAAAGAGGTTTCAACGAAGGAAACTCCACTCAGGACCACTCTGTCCGGCCCCCCTGTCCCTGGAGGAACAGGCCCTCCTGCGGACCCTCGACTAGAACCCCAAGTTCTCGTCGACCTTCCCACACCCAGTCGTGGTCCCCACTCCTCCCCCGGCCCCTTCGGTGTTGGTCAGGGTCTGGGGCCCCAACCGTCTCAACACCCTGTCCCGTCCCGGGCCCCTGGTCGCCTCCTACCTCGGGTAGGTTTGTCACACCTCCCGTCCCCACGACAAGGGACTCCCGGGGAGGGACCGAGGCCCCACCCGACGTCTCCCAGACACCCCTCGGCTCGCGGTCGGCACAAGAACTCGGGCACTCGGCCCCGTCATCGGGATCGCGGTACCGGTCCCCCTCGGGTCGGAGCCGGCCGTCCCGGGACCCCACGTCTCGAGGAGCCCCGGGGCCCGGGCCTCTGAGCGAGGGCCTACCTCAGGCCCCGAGACTCGTGTCCGGTTCCGTCGCTACACCCGGGAGGGGGACCTTAGGCGGGACACCCGGCCCGAGACTCACCCCAGACTTCAGTCCCGGGGAGTCTGGCTGAAGGGGTCCCGCGAGTCGGCGTCTCCGCCCCCGGGGTACGTCGACCCTCACACCGGACACCGGAGCACGACGGGACCTGTGACCGGGCGACTCGACACTTGCCCCGGGTCCACTAGTTCGGTGGGGGTTGGTTTCCGTTTCCCGTCCGCTCCGATGGAAGACCGCCCGGGGCGACCCGTCCGGAGAGTCGGAGACAGAACCGGAGAAGGAGGAACCGACTCGGGTGTACAGGTCGTCTGTCTCAAGAACCTATGGTCAGGTCCCGGCCGCCACTCCGAGACGGGTGTGACTCTCCCACCGGTTGGCGTTTGCCACGAGTGCCTGCGTCCGAGGCTCGGCCTCACCCGTGGGGGCGGTGGAGTAGGACAGGCGGGGAGGACCCGGGGGGACGTGACGGGGCCGGTACCCAGCCTCGGACCAGGGGGGAGTCGGAGACGGACGGGTCCGGTAGACGACCCGCCGGAGTGTGTCAGAAGGAGAAAGAGAAGGATTTTGTAGGTGTTTATCGGTCCCTACTGAAAGTACCCCGATTTACTGACCCTGGGGCTAGAGGAACGCCACGTCAACTCGGTAAGGGGTGGAAAGGACCCGTTTCGTGGTGTCCGGTGCCCCTGGGTCCGGTCCCGGCGTCGTCGACTCGAACCTCCGCGAGGTCGCAGTGGTGCGGACACGGACTCACCGGGGGTCCCGGGTGCCAGACGGGTCTTCCCTTCACTTAGCTAGGACGACACCCCTACGTACACCCGTCCTTCCTCCGGGTGACCCCGAGACCTGTGGCCCCCCGACCACCGGGTAGAGGGACCGAGAGGCGCACAGGACTACCCGGTCGAGTAACGACAACTGTTCTGATGGTCCACGTACCAGTCGTTTCTGACCCTTCGAGTGTTTACCGGTGCACTTGGACTTCTCCTGTACCCCAGAGGCCCCTTCCGCCCGCACCGAGTGCCCGAAGGGATCCAGACTCACTCTCCGCACAAATGGGACTCGGGGTCATGTCCGAGACCTTACCCCGGAGAGAGAACCTACAGACCCTCGAGGGTCTTAAACCTCGGTCTTCTAGGTCTAAGATGGGGTCCGAGACTACGGATGGTCGAGGCACTGGAGTGTTTTGGGTAAGTTGGGACCCTGAGTCAAAGGAGTAGACACTTTACCCTTGTTGTGGGAAGTGTCCTAGCAGAGTTCCTAGCTTACTTTGCCAGACACAGTAATCACTTTACTACCGACCCCCGTCGAAGGCAGAGTGTTCACTGTCCGAGTGTCAACACGGCTGGTCGGGAGCAGGACCCGCAGGACTCCGAGCCCGGTCTCGAGACGCGTGCGTCTTCCCGCCTCCACCCCGATAGCGGTCGAAGCGGGGTCGGGCCCAGTCTGCGACAGGTGGACGACAAGGGCGCGGAAGGTGGGGCAGAAACGGTCTTAGGGAGGAGAGCTGAGATCAAGGCTTAGGACCCTCGACGGTCTCGGGGACACGGGAAAAGGACGACCAACGTCCGTCCGTACCCCATCCACCCGGGAGGAGTGCTTCGCCGTGTTCGGTCGACACAGGACCGACGACGACCCGGAGCTGCCCGAGGTTCGCGGTCACACTGGTGCACCAGGGGGCTCTCCGCGGTCCGTCTCCTCCGTCTCCTCCGTCCTGGCCCGGTGGACGAGGGTGGGTCCGTGGCCGGTGCGAGTGGTCGTCCTCCACCCCAGCCCCCGACCGACTCAGAGGTTTATCTCGCGTGCCGGTAGGCCTCTGGGCCCCTCCGGTCGGACCTCGTCGGGACGACAGACGTGGGAGCCCCCCTCCGTCAGTCACGCCCTGACTAAGGATTCTCGGACCGACAGACGACAATCGCACCACTTCGCTCTCTATTTAGTAGCAGGAAAAGCTAGTTTCTACGACAGCGGGACGCCAATGGGAGACCAACCTCCTTCTCCTGGCCCCATCTCAGTGGACGATACACTCGTCCCAGGTCAGGTCGACCGACTTAGGTCCCCTGGGTCGACGTGCAGGTGGTCGCGAAATGACCCACCCCAGCCCCAGTCACACCTTCCCCAGACACGGGAGTCCGACACACCGGAGCCCGTTCAACGACTTGGTGAGACTCGTACTTCGAGAAGTGGTCGTTTTACTTGCATACTCGTTGTGGATGGAGCATTCTAACGACCGAGTTCTTCATTGCAAGCACAGGCTTACGTTTGCGGTGTCGTGCGCGTGGCCCGGGGTGCTCGACGCTGCTGGTCCCGGGGTCGTTCGAGAAGTTCTCTTGTGCGCGCGGAATACCTTTGTCTAAATCATTCGTTCTACAAAGTCCTAGAAAAAACCTAAATACAATAAATGAGGTTTTGACTTAGGTCCGTCAATTGATTTATGTTAATGGTCTTTTGGTGTAATTACGGCGCAAATATTAAATTTCTTAATAAATTTTCTCGTAGTTGTAAATTCTTGTAAATCTATGTTGGTATGGTTGAAAGTCGAAGACGGGAAACCCCACAAGAAGTCAGTCAGCGCAAGGTGAGAAACTCTGGGGTGCCCGACGTGCGGTCCGGAGGAACAGGTAGTGGTTGAGGGTCTCGAACGATTTTGAGTACAGGTAACCCAGCCACTACGGTAGACTGGTAGAGCAGGAGATGGAGGGAGAAGAGGAGGAAGGGAAACCCCACTCGATTCGTTAAAGGATAAACGTCCTCGGCCGGGCGGAAGGGTCGGGTAGATACCAGAGTGTGGAGGGGATTACACGACCGACGTCCGCCCCGAGACAGGTCGTCGTGATAGCGAAGGAGTCTTACGCGGAGTAAAGGAGACCAGTCTGTCACCACCAAGGGTGGGGAAGGAGACCGGTCTGCCACCACCAAGGGTAGGGAAGCAGACCAGTCTGTCACCACCAAGGGTGGGGAAGGAGACCGGTCTGCCACCACCAAGGGTAGGGAAGCAGACCAGTATGCCACGACCAAGGGTGGGGAAGGAGACCGATCAGTCTACGACACTACGGAGGGCCAGGGAAGAAAGTAGTGAGACCGGAACGAACGAGGACCCAAGGGGAGAGCCCTCTCCCACCAGAAGAGAACCGGGGTAGGACAGTCGGGGACCTTAGACTTTGCCCCGGTCTCAGACAGCAACCTTTGCGAAAGAGACTACGGCAGTAGTCGAGGGAGGCTGAGAGGCCCTCAGGTGCACCCTCGGAGGCGAGGTCTAAGAGACTCGCCTTCCTCCGAGTCTGGGACCGCCCTCGCCCACGTCTCGGCCCGGGTGTCGCCGACCGCCACCGGACCCCCACCCGACCCGACCCTGGGGGTGACGACCCGGACGAGGGGTCCGTCCGCGCCCGGGGTCTCCGTACGCGTCCACCCGGGTGACCTGGAGTCCCAACGCCCTCGGGGAGGGTCCTCGTGCCGCGTGGGACGGGCGTGGGGACCCGGTCGCGGACTCGGGCGGACCTACCCTACCCTCTGTCGCCCTGTGGGGGTGCCGACACGAGGGGTACAGGTGAGGACCAGACCCGTCTGCGAAGGTCTCGGGTCGAAGAACATGGACATCCAGTCTCAAATACTGGGACGAATTAAATCGAAAATTAAGGTATGTCCGAGTTTACTGGTCGTTAACTAAAAGTATTACCTACAAAGGAAGAGTAAGTCTCTCTTCCTTTGTCGAGTCCAGGAACCCCGTCCACCTCCCTTCCTTCCCCGTGGAATAGTCGGTCTCTAGCCTCCGCAGTGGTGTAGCCCCTAAACACTCAGCACACCGGTCCAGTGGTCAGGACGTCGGACATGACAAAAACCAGGTAAAATCTAGTTGGAAGGAAGAGGGAACCCCTGGTAGTCCCCGGGAGGGGTTATTTTACGGGGGTACCCTCAGTTAAGAACTGTGAACCCTTCCAGAGTGTCTCCTGTTGGATTTAGGCGGAGCGAGACTTTCCAATACTAAGAGCGTGAAGTAGGGACACCTCACCCGGGGTTGACAATAAACTACGACTTCTGACCTTTCCCACCCGATTTGAGGATACACTTCGGGGTCGTCATTTAATGTTTTCCTTTGTTAAGGTCATCGGTAGTCACGACACTCCCCGGAAACAGAATTGACTTTTTATAGAAAGAGTCTCGGGTAGACGCCGGGGTGGCGGAGGGAGCCAAGATCCACCCTCCCCTTATTCCTCTCGAAACACGTCTTTCTTTTGGGTCCGTACCTTCGTTCGAGCGCGCAAGGCGACGCCCCCCGTAATTGTTTTGACGTGCGTCGCGTTTCGGGCGGAGAATCTGGTCGAATTCCGACGTTCTTCCTCGGAGTGTCCACACTCGTCTTCGTCCGCACAAACGTCCCCCATTGCTTTCTCTTTTCAGTTCGGATTTGATCCCTCACCTTTAGAGTCATCAATTCGAAATTCACTTCTACGACGACGGACCCTCGAATCCACTGTTTCTGGAGAACCTTGACCCCGAGACTCCTCCACGGGTGTCTCTCCTCCCGCCTCCCCGGACTGACGGGTCTCCTCTTGCCCTACCTGTCACGTCCGTCCCCAGGGTCCTCGGCCCCTGGGGCCGTGCCGTTCCCGTGGGAACACGTCGGAAGTAGGGCCTCGGAGCTTCAAAGGTGGTCCCTTCTCACCGGATTGTTTGCCCCCCACCAGGACCCTCCCCTTCCCGTCCACGTTGGGAAACGGGTGTCGAGACCCCCGAGTCCGAGGGCCCGGGACCTGGGGACCACTCCCACCCCCATGGCGGAGGACTCTTCCCCCGTCCCAGGAGACCCCTCGTGGACGAGGTGGTCCCGGAGTGGGGAACGGGGAGGGGGAGGGGAGGGGGAGGAGGGGAGGAAGGGAAGAGGAGGAGGGTAGGGGGAGGAGGAGGACGGAGGGGGAGGGGGGAGGGGAGGGGTAGA
>SJYO01033645.1:17687858-17725882 GCA_006410555.1 Capra ibex | reverse complement strand
GGGGGGAGGGGAAGGGGGACGTGAGTCGAGAGAGGAGGTCTGGTCTAAGGTCCGGGTCCGACCCTCGTCTCGGTCGGTCGTGCACCCACCGTAGCCCACGGAAGGCCGTAGACGGAGGAGGGGGAGGAGGGGCGGTCAGGACGAGGAGAAGAAAGAGAGAGGGAGGAGAGGGAGGAGAGTGCCAGGGAGGAGTCACGAGGGAGGGGGTGGAGTGTTTCGATCGTCTACGGGAAGACGTCGCGGTGGGGAAACAGACTTTGAGGTGGTTCCACCGTGGTTTGACAGGAGTGCACTGGGTTCGGTGAAGTCAGACGCGGGGAGACCCCTTCGCGAGTGTCGGGGTGAGGGGGAGGTTGGAGACTTGGTCCATGATCCTCGTCGCCACCAGTGTCACGACCGGGGTTGGAGGGAGGGTCGACACTGGAGGAGCCCTGGGAGGGGTGGAGGTCGAGTCGGGGACGGGCACTCCTGGGCCAAGGGACCTTACTACGGAGCGGACCAAAAGTCCTCGAAGGAGACGACCTGTCAAGGACGGGGAGGACGGGTAGACAGTGGTCCGCGCAGGGAATCCCGGAAGGGGTCACCGAGTCGTCCTGGACGTTACGACCCCGGTGTGCTCCACGTCCGAGCCAGGGACCCAGTCTTCTAGGGGACCTCCTCCCGTACAGAGGGGGGAGGTCACAAGACTGGACCTCTAGGACACCTGTCTCTTCGGACCGCCCCATGTCGGGTGCCCCGCCGTCAGTTGTGTTGACTCGTCCGCGTGTGTGTGTCGGGGAATCTGCGCGTCCCGGGAACGTGAAGAGGACTCCCCGTGCAGAGGGCCCCGAGACCCTAGGGTCTCCGGTTAAATGGACTGAGGGAGGCGTCGGAGAGTCGAGGTAGTGAATGGTGGAGGCCGGAGGGGTGGTCCCTTCTTGTTTCTGATTTGGGCTGCTTAGGACCTCTAGAGAGGAGGGACTTCCGAAGGTCCTGCGCCCCACAGTCCTCGCCCCTCCGGGACCCTTTAGTCGATCGCGTGTCGGGTGCCAAGTGTCGCCCCTTCGACTCCGGACCGGGTCGGACTCTTGGGCTCTGGTCGGTCTCCGCCCAGTCTCGGGTCACCTGCACCGGGGACTCTGGTGGTACGACACCCAGTCTCGACTCGTGTGTCGTGGGTTCTGGTGAGCCTCCACCCAGTCTCGACTCCTGTACCGGGGGGCTCTGGTGAGTCTCCACCCAGTCTCGACTCCTGCACCGGGGGGCTCTGGTGAGTCTCCACCCAGTCTCGACTCCTGTGCCGGGGGGTTCTGGTCGGTCTCCGCCCCGTCTCGGGTCACCTGCACCGGGGACTCTGGTGGTACGACACCCAGTCTCGACTCGTGTGTCGTGGGTTCTGGTGAGCCTCCACCCAGTCTCGATTCCTGTGCCGGGGGGTTCTGGTCGGTCTCCACTCAGTCTCGGGTCACCTGCACCGGGGACTCTGGACGGTCTCCACCCAGTCTCGACTCCTGTACCGGGGGGTTCTGGTCGGTCTCCACCCAGTCTCGGGTCACCTGCACCGGGGACTCTGGTGGTACGACACCCAGTCTCGACTCGTGCGTCGTGGGCTCTGGTGAGTCTCCACCCAGTCTCGACTCCTGCACCCGCCTCCCGTACCGAGGTCCTGGGAGAGACATGGGTGAGTAGGGGCCTACGGGCGGCGGAGGAGTGGAGGGTCGGTCCGGTGGACTCTTCGTGTCACAGAAGTCGGAGTCACTCGTCTCGGTCCAAGACGACACCCGTCTGAGCCCGGCCGACACTGAGGTCGTAGGTCGGTGCCCGTCGACAGGACGATCGGCCGGACGGGGTCGAAGTAGACTACGGCCGTGACTGACGCACGCACCCTGCACAACACACTGTGAAGACCCGGGGGCGGAGGAGGAGGTCACTTGACTGGACCTCTGACCTACAGTGGGGGCTGGGACTCCGACCCCCTGGTGTTCGAGGACCCTTCCAGAGAATGCGTCTTTCGCGGAGTCGAGATACATGAGTCTGGACGGGATCTGTCACCCCTGGTGAGAGGTGGGAGCGGGGGTCGGGGAAGGTGGTCCTTCCGGTCCGGGGAGGCCTCCGTCCGGGTGGTAGGGGGTGTACACCGGGCCCCCGGTCGGACGACGATGTTCGGAAAAAAGAGAGACCTACGGGAAGAGGTAGTCGTAGTACGACTGGCGGGTCCCAGGACCTCGACGGTGACCTCTTTGGAGGGTCTCCCACCCCCCCTGTGCGTGGGACTGAAGAGAGGTAGCGGGGTGGAGGTGCACAGAGACCCGGTTTCCCGTCGCTCCTCTCACCAGGGCAATGGGGAGGAGGGTGGGACGTCCGAAGTGCGGTTCAGGTCTCGGTGTCAGTCCCCGGGCCGACCGACCCCTGTCTCCGCGAAGGTCGGTGTTCGTCACGTCCCACGTTTCCCGTCTGGGTGCCAGTCGTCGATCCGGTACGGACGTCCCCGGACCCGCGACTGGTCTCGCCCACTCTCCGGGACCAGGTTCTGCAGGGAGGACCCTCCGAGTCTCGGCCGAGCACTGGGTCTCCCGTGAGACTCTTGTGTCGGAGACAGAGACCCGTCACCCCGTCAGCACTTCCGAAGACACACCCCTGTCGGACCAAGTCTCGACCAAAATCGGGTCAATGAAGTCGTCGTCTCCAGACTCTACGGTCCTACGAGGTCTTCTCCGACGGTCCCCTGCGACCTCGGGACCGAACGTCGGGTACAGGGTCGGAGCCCGGGACTTCGGTCCCATGACACCCTTGGGGGCCCGGTCTGTACGCCTTCCGGTCACGGGTGGGGGGCCCTAAAGGGCCCCTCGGCTCGGGTGCCCCCCGAGGGGGTTCCGGGTGTGCTGAGGACCCAGGAGGACAGGGTGTAGGTCCTGGTGCCGGAAGGTACAGGAGCCTCCCCTCCGGGTCGGTTGGGGTCCCGTGTTGAGGTCAGGGACGACGGGTAGACCGCAGGTCCCGGGTCGGGGACGACGGTCGGGACACTCTGGAGTCCTGAAGAACCCGCGGAGTGAGGCCGAAGACACTCTTCTGGAGGGCCAGGGACGTCGTGCCCGTGCCGGGGAGGACTGAAGGACCGAGTGGTCCGGCGAAGTCGTAGTCACGCCCCTCCTGTCGTGGACCTACTCCCTCCCTATGCCCCTCCGCCTCTACCCCTCCCACCATCCCTTCACCGACCCGACAGGAGACACTGGACATTGGAACAGGACACTGGAAACTGGAACACTGAACACTGGACACTGGTCGACCGGACGTTAAAGGACTGCCGCAACGAGGAAGTCCAGACTGGAACTCTCGAGGGGAATCTGTGTTCAGTCAAAGGGTCTCCTCCTTTGTCGTTACCGTTACAGGACACTGGGAGGGTGGTCGGTACCGAATCGAGAACTCGTCGGGGAGCTCCGCCCTCCTGAACGGCGGAGAAAGCGTCCTCTCACGGACGGTGGCCACTGCCCCCTCCCCCCGCTACGGATACGGCGTCCCGGCACCCCCCGTCACCGACTGGGGTGAAGAATTGGGGCCTTCCCCACAGACGTGCCAAGAGTCTGGGAGTGCCCGAAGTGGGCCGACGTTCCCGGACGCCGACTGACATCGCTCGGGACGCCAGTCTGCACCCGACCTCCGTGTCTGGGGGCGGGCCCCTGTCCGGCGTAGACCCCCGGACCGCCCCGTCGCCCGTGCTTCGACCCCTTCCCACCCCTACTTCTGTTCCGGGGAGAGGGTCGCGACAGAGGCGTCAGGACGTCCTCACGACCCGGCGCCGTCTCGGTCGGTCACGGACGACTGCCCCTACCACCCCCCACCACGCGACAGAGGCTGTGCCTTCGATCTGTCCGTAAAGGGTCTCGACTCTGGGGTCCTCGTCCCGGTGGGGGTTGTTTCTCTGACTTCTACCCCGACACGTCGTGGGACCGTCTTCTGTGTGGTGCTGGGCCGGGAGTAGTCGGGACGCCACTACTCGGGATCGTTGCCACGTCAGACCCGGAGCGACTCCAGTCTTTTCCCCAATAGTGTTCGAATGGTGTTAAATGTTCGAAAGGAGTCCGTCGTTTCGTAGACGGATGTTCCGCCCTCTGGGTCCAAGTTAGGGACCCAGCCCTTCTAGGGGACCTCTTCCTTTACCGTTGGGCGAGGTCATAAGAACGGACCTTTTAGGGTACCTGCGTCTTCTGACCATCCGATGTCAGGTACCCCAGCGTTTCTCAGCCTGTACTGACTCACTGAAGTGTGTGTGTGTGTGTGTGGCGATTAAATACTCGATTCCGTTGCCCAGTTCGAAGTTCCAGGTCATTCATTCTGTGTGTTTATAATGCTGAATTTTCGATACGGGTCTGTACTTCCTGCAACGACGTCACTAAAAGAGAGGCTTAGCGAGTCCTCGTTTCTGAGGTCTGCGGTCAGCCCCACCTCCCTTGACTGACGTCTCAGGTCGGAGGTGGACGGACTGCGTGTCGCAGCCTCGGGACGTGCGTCGTCCTGGCGGAGAGGTCCCGGCCCAGGTGCTCCGGCCCTGGGAGGGACCGACGTCGGTCTCTGCGTCCCGGCCCGGGCCCCCGGAGGACCTCCGGAGGACGTAGGGACGGGTCGTCGCACCGGGAGTGCCGTCTCGTCGGTAGCCGAGGGAGGGGAGAGGGCCCACCGCTCCCCTACCAAAAGGAACGCCAAAGTAGAGGAGTAGACACACCACCGCAGACTCCGCCGACCTCTCTGCTCGTCCGAAAGACAGGCACCAAGAGGTTCGGGAGCCCTTCCCGGCCCGTCACGACCAGTGCGTCGCGACTCCCGGCCCGTCACCACTGGCCCACCCTGGACACCCCACTGCGCCGTCAGTGCCGCGGTCGCAGTACCCGCAGGCACACGAGTCGCCGTCCCGGGACGGGCCGAGCCCACTGCCGGACGTCTCCTGAGGTACCGGTCGGGACCCGTCGCCAGTGTCGGGGCCTCCGGTCGTCCAAAACACACTTAGAACACACCTCTGCGCCCAGGAGAAGGGGAGCGGGGACCCCATCTCCCGTCACACTCGGTCACACGGGAGGGGTCGCACTCAGTGTCTCACTCACACTCGTTCCGGCCGGGGTACGTCCGGGGTCCGAGACAAGACCCCCCGTATCGACGTTCGGTAGACTCGGCACCCGGTGCGGACACTAGGGATTGACGACGTTCGTGTAGCGAACAAGAGAGTCCGAAGAGTCGTAGACATTCTGCCCCTGTTTTTCCTACGTGTGTACCCTCAAAAAGACTCTGAAATTTGCCCTGGTCGACAAATTTTCCACGTCGGGCTGTGAACAGGCTGCGGCCAGGGACTCCATTATCTTTACCAGGGACGTAGAGACTCTGCGGGACGTGGCAATAGTGGGACGCCGCAACCACCCCCGGTCTCGGTGTAGGGTCGTGTCGACGCCCCGGGCGGCACCGGGGGTTCCCGTAGTGTGACAGTGAAGACAGGACTCGAGAACCGCAGCCGGTCTCTCTGATTTGCGGTGGCGTCTCCTGCCCAGTTCTCGGTCCGCCCAAACGACGACGTCGTCTTCCTCGATCCCCGTCCCGCTCGGGGAGGACGGTTGACACCTCTCGCGCACTCCCCGGGACTCCGGCGTCGGGGTCGGGTCGAGGTCAGCCCCGTCGAGTCCGCGTCGGGGTCCCACTCGGTTTGAGAGAAGACTATTTCAAAGTAAGTCCGTTGTCCGACCTAAACTGGTCCCCCAGCCCCCACCCCCCACGCCAAACGACCGGCGACCGGAACCCCCACTCCCTGGCACCCCTCTCTGCGTGTTGTCTGGAGTCCAAGAACGTAGAATTTTAGAAGTAGAACTTTTCTGTAAGAAACGTCTGGTTTACAGGATGGTCGGAGGTGAGTGGCGTCCGGAAGTGAGGGACGGGGTCCGACGAGTGAGACGTGTCGCGACCTCCGGGTGTGGCGCCGGTTCGTCCCGAAGGACCCTGTGCCTCGACGTCCGACGTCCAGCCGATTATACCCCCCGCCTACCCTCCCCTGTCCCCTTCCCCCGTGGGGGCCCCAGGGTCCCGTCCTGTCCCCCCGACCCCCAGTCAGGACTCGGGAGGTCCTCGGCCGCAGAGGTCCTCCGAAAATTGGAACCGTTACTCTTTTCCCTGAACTACTCGGGGCCTTTGACCGAGTTGGGTAGTCCAAATAAGGATTACCTTTTGAGTGCGACCCACTCGCTCGGCCGATGTCTCTCCCGGGGCCAGGGTCTACGCTCTCTTTTCCGTCTCGACGCAGGACTGCGACTGCCCCCAAGGAGGCGCGACTGCCCCCAAGGAGGCGCGACTGCCCCCAAAAGAGGCGCGACTGCCCGCGAAAGAGGCGCGACTGCCCCCAAAAGAGGAAGTGATGGAGTGTCGTCTTCACTCAAAAGTAGCAGAAGAGAAAACACCCCTTTGCATCGAGAGGTCGGGGTACTTAGAGTAAGAAGAGACCTCCTCCTTCAGCAACAAGTCAGCGAGTCAGCACCGGTTTAGAAACGTTGGGGTACCTGACGTCGTACGGTCCGGAGGGACGGGTAGTGGTTGGGGGTCTCGAACGAGTTTGAGTACAGGTAACTCATCCACTACGGTAGGTTGGTAGAGTAGGAGACAGCGGGGGGAGAGGAGGACGGAAGTCAGAAAGGGTCGTAGTCCCTGAAAAGGTTACTCAGTCGAGAATCGTAGTCCACCGGTTTCATAACCTCAAAGTCGAAGTCGTAGTGAGGAAGGTTACTTATAAGTCCTGACTAAAGCAAATCCTACCTGACCAACCTCGAGGAACGTCAGGCTCCCTGAGAGTTCTCAGAAGAGGTTGTGGTGTCAAGTTTTCGTAGTCAAGGAGGCGTGAGTCGGTCCCTTGTCGTGTGAACATTCTAGACCAGCGGTCATTCTTGACGTAACGTCTTCGCTCGTCCCGTGCAAGTGGTGCACGCGTGCGCGCGTGAGTGTGTGTGTGTGAGCTGCCGCCGTCCGAGCCGAGGAAATTCTTCAGCTCGGTTGTGAGGAACCTCTCGAGGAACGCCAACCGCGTCAAACCTCTTCCGTTGGAACACTCTGCGGCGTCCACTCGCCTCCTATTTGTAGCATAGACTACTATGTCAGACTCGTTCGAACACGTTCCGGTGAAAAGCCTTCTACATAAACAGGTCTTCGTGTAAATTCTAGCTATTCCTACAACGCCACAAACAACTTCCTCATTTCGTAACTACTAAAACACAACCAACTCCGCGACCAAGAGAAAGATTGGATGACTGTAGTTCTTGAGGGAGCATTCCCCTCCCCGACTGGAGGAGCAGTCTCCGGAGGGTAGAGGTCTCTTCCTTTTCGTCTCTTCGCGAGAGGTTTTAGACGAGTACGTAAAGGTGTCCCAAACAAGACCAGCCCTTTCGCCCGGGAGGACCCCCCGTTCCCACTACTACCCTGAGACGTCCTTTCTCGTCATACCCGACCCTGGGGTGAGGGCCCAATGTGAGCCGGCTCCTGCCACGGTATCGGGTGGGGGGGCGTCCGGAAGGCGACCCGCAGTGGTGGGGCCGAGGAACGGTGCGTCTGGGTCTGCGGGTCCCGAGGTCGGAGGTCTGGGCGCACACCGGATCGGATCGGTCCACGGGTCTCCTGCCACGTCCGTCCGAGGGACTGGCTGCCCGCAGTTGGACGTACCCCCGCCTCCTGGTCCGCACACTCCTCTAGAAGGTTTCGTCGTCGGCCCCACCCAGTCGAGACGCACTGACGTCTGGGCGGGGTCCCGGGGTCCGGAGACCAGGACTATCAAAGGAGACTTTCACGAGGCAGTCGGCTCGAACACTGCCAAGTCTGCCCTGGGACGTCTTTGGGACTTCCGGGACCGGGACTTGGCCCTCTCCTCCCCAGGTTACCCTACAAGACTCTTGTAAGTCGGCTGCATGGCTTAGCTGTCAAAAGAAAGACGTTCACACTCTCTCGTTGTACGACTTTTTAGTAACGCGGGTTTCGACCGTGAGACTCTGTCGGACCTCCCCACGCTACCCCTCCCTCCGCCCTCGAGTCCGACCTCCCCTACGACAGACGGCTAAGTGTCACCACGTACAGTTTTGGTGGTACTACAACACTTCACTAATAGGAGGTTAATGTTAGTATGTGACTAAAGAAAAGTTTATCGGTTTTATTTGGAGAGAGAGTTTCGGTGAGTCAACGCACGTTAAGAAACGTTGGGTTCCGTTCTTATACCCTCAACCGACGGTAAGGGAAGAGGTCTCCTAGAATGACTGGGTCCCCACCTTGGACCCAGAGGTCATAACGTCTGTCTAAGAAATGGTAAACTCGGTGGTCGGATTCGTCGAGAAACTTATTTATTCTTAATGCCGTATACTTACGTACAACCGTCTGAAAAAAAAAAATTATGTGTTATGTATTTTATTTTGATGCTGTGTTAGACATCACACAATCTCAGTCACCTTATACGCAGTCCACCCACTTGTCCTGGACTCGAAGGAAATCCCTTAAGGGTGTCCTGTGTCAGAGCGCTTCCGCAAAAGGGAGGAGACTGACTCAAACCCAACCAAGGAGTTACAAAAGAAACACTACTAATTAGAAACACAGTTGACACCACAGGTAGCCAGTTAGTCTATGATTAAGTCTACGGTCCCCAACAACCCATCTACACTAGTTGCAAATGGTAGTCACCTGGTGTTTCTTCGTTCTCCAATAGCAGGTACTGCGTTCTCCCCGACTGGGTCACTCGGCTCCGGAAGTGTCTCCTTCCCAACACGAAAAGGGACCCAAGGTCGGACGGGACCCCTGAACCCTGAGTGTCTGGGACGTTAGGGCACTCGACAAGGGAATTTTCTTTAGAGAGGGAGAACCAAGACGTAGGGACCTCTCGCGTCTACTTGCGTTAGAAGATCGTGTACCACGTGTCTGGACTCGTCGCACCGAGGTACTTTGTCTCCCGTGAAATCTCCAGTCACACCTCCCTGGCAAAGACACGGGCGTCCGACTGACGCGAGTCGCCGAACGTGACGTTTGAGGTGTGGAGGGGGACCCCGGGAACCAATCCGTCGGGGTGTCGTCTGGACACAGAGGGGTTCAGTGGGACAAAGGTACGCAGACCGGGTCCGAAACCCGCCGTTCGTGGGAGGGCCGAGTACCGGTCCCGGGTCGGTGGGGCCAGACGCCGCGCACACTGGGTCCTCCGGCTCGGGGACAGGGCCCACCGTCCACCCCGCAGGAGTCCGTCGGCCGGTGGGGTCCCGTGAGTCGCAGTGGTCGCGGAGGGCGGACCGACACCCTCCCGTCTCCCTTGCGTGCACACTCATCCTACTGGGTAGTGGCAGTTGGTCCGGAGCGACTGTCAAGGAATCTTAGGTACGTCACCCGTGGCCTGCGCCACACAGCTCGCTGTTGGCGACCTTTAACCACCCCGTCGCGGACACCCGGACCTGTAGACGGACGAGTGGTCGTCGAGCAGGAAGGCGGGTTGTGAAGTCTGTGGAAGTAGTGTAGCTCCCGGGTCGGGGCCTCCGGCTCCACCCCTTTCACGGTCGACCTCCGACCTTCGGACGGAGAGAGCGCCCCGACGGGACTACCCCCTCCTCCACCCTTCCTGGACTGGAAGACTGGGGTCGCCCCCGCCGACGACATTTCCCCCACCCTTCCCCTCTGCGGGAACCTCCTGCGCCCAGGGACCCAGGGGGACGAACAGGGACCCCGGGACGCCGGTCGGTTCCTCCGTCGACCACCGGAGTCGGAGTACTTAGTCAGTCCGCCAGAGTCTTCCTCCGGTCCTAGTACTGCTTGTAGGGACTTCCGTTATTTGCCTCCGAGGGGTCGGTGGTAGTGACTGGGCGGACGTCGGGTCCGTCCAGACCCGGGGCGGTCCGGGGCCCAGTGCTCGGGCCCTCTCTTCCCAGAGGTCGAGAGAGACCTCACCCCTCTGCCGGAAGCCCGGGCTCCCACCGGGGAGCGAGACGTCCCTAGCGTCGCACCGAGATGGTGTACGGAATGGACTCGACCTCCCTCCCCGCCTCCGGAAGACAAGCGAGTCCCAGAGACCCCGGTCAACTTCTCCGTCGGCACCTTCGTCGGTTTCAGGGCCCACTCAGTCCCTACACCAGGTCGGTCCGGTCCCCCGACGACCGCTCGAAACGACGCTCTCGTCACACCGGGGGACTGGGCACGGGCGTCCCAGTGACTTCCACCCTCGCGAGCAGACGTGCCCCGAGGGTCCTTGTGCCCCCCGAGAGCACTCAACCACTGTGGTACCCGGTGGCCTACGTGGGGTCGGGTCTGTCAGCACAGGACCTTTGCCGAGGGGACAAGGAGTTCCGAGTCAGAGGTCCAACGTCCGCACACCCCTGGGCCCCGGAGGGGGTGTCGTATAGTCACTCGTCGGTGGTGGGTAGGTCTCGGCCCAGTCGGGTGGGCTTCGGGGGCCGTAGGCGTGCCTAGAGCAGGGACCCTCGGTCACCTCCTCTCGGTGTCTCCTTCCTACCAGTTTTGGGTGCGGGCCTGGTGCGGGACGTCGCGGGGACGGGTGTCGGGGTGGGGACGTGGGGAGGAGTGTGGGGTGAGTGCCACGGTTCTGCGAAGGGTCCGGGACTCAGTGAGGAAGTTTAGTTGTTGCGACTGAATGTGGGTGAAATGTCTACTTCTTTGACTCCGGACCTCCCCCATTCACAGAACCAGCTCCAGTGTGTCGCTCATTCCCAGTCTCGACCCGAGATTTGAGTCCCTCCGGCTGAGGTCTTCGGTGGTTTGACAAAAACAAAGGGTCCCGGACGTAAGGAGGCCTTTCCGACCGAAAAGGTACTAGTGGCACACACTATTTCGGGTTTTGGTTGTCCCGAAATTGTCTTTTGTTCGAGAGTGTCGGGTCGGGTCGTTCAGTCCAGGCCAGCGCCGACCCAGAGGCCGGTCGGGTAGCGACTCCCCACGCAGACGAGGCAGTGTCGACCGACTGTGGACGTCGACTTCGGACACGTGGAGCAAGTGGGGTCGTGGAGGGCCCCTGGGGGCCCGGAGGGTGGGTCGTCGACCGTCCTCTGGTCGCGGGGTGCCGGCCGTAGAGATTGGACCGTCCACTCCGGAAAGTACCTCCCGCCGCAGGTCCCCCCTATTGACGAACAGGGAGGGCTCACTTTCCCGGTCCGACACACACCTGGGTCTTCACCGGTCTCCGTCCGGGTCGGGTGCCGGACGCCAAGTCGGGACCCTCTCCTGCAGCGGGTGTCTCGACCGGGGTGGAGCTCAGGGAGACAGGGGCCCGTCCACGAGGGTACCTACGAATTTGCACCCTGGAAGTCCTGGTAACTGTTAAAACTACCAGATGTGATTTTTAAGACATTTCTACGAATTCTAAATTGTTCTGACTGACGGATTGACGAAGAAAAATACACAGATATTTTCACTATAGTAGTTTCGTCTCGGAGTCTGTTAGTTAGACGGACACCAGTCGCCCCTTGGGTCCCGCCCTGATGACGGGTCGCCTCCACACCGGTCTCCCGACCTCGGTCTACCGGGTACCCTTCCTGTACTCCGACCCACCCGGCCCCCGCCGGGTCCCAACGTCCACTGAGACCCCCCCACTGGTCCCCTCGTCTCGGGTACCCTGGCGTCCCCTCCACCCTCCACCACTCGATCTACGGCCCGTGGCTCGTGACTCACACGTCCGTCGGACCGCGAGTCCTCTCTCCCCGCGTTGGGGATAGGAACCACCCGTCCCGGGCACACCGAGGGCCCCTGGGAGTCTCGGACTTTGACGTCCTCTGCTCAGGGGACGTCCTTGTACCCCTCGTCTCTGTAGCGGCTCGTCGGGGGGTTCTGTCTGTCCCTTCCTCTCTGTGTCCCTCAGACACTCGAAGCTCGAGGGGGGAGGGGCTCGGGGGTTCCTACCGTGGTTGGGGGTTTCGTGACGCCCAGGTGGTGCCTGAGACGTCTCCGGTGGCGACCTACCGATTCCGTCTCGTTGGGAACCCTCCACCTGGGTCAAGAGGGACTCTGGGACACGGTCCGGTCCTTCTGGACGGACCCCTGCCCACACCCCGACCGGGACAGGAGCCACCCGTTGAGGGAGGGCCGGACGTCCGGGACGCAAGACTGGAACTCCGGCCGTCCCCAGACGGACACTTCCCGAGAGACGGAGACCAAGAAAGGGTGGGAAAGGAATCTGGGTAGTCCACAGTCGTGGGGAGGTGAGTGGTGACCCCCTCGTCCTCCCCAGGGGTGTCGTTCGGTGCTCCGACCTCCACAACCACCGTCCCCTCCCGGCGTGTGCCCCTCGGGGAGACGGGACCCAGTCGTCACACTCCCAGAGAGGAACCCGGGCGACGGGGCCTAGCACTCCGAGCCCGCCCAAACACTCCTGAACCGTCCTTCCGCCGTCCACAACCCTAACGGGTCCTTTACCATTGAAAGAGTCCAGTTCGTCTCTCCACCCTTGTGTGGGTCTGGAGGGTAGAAGGACAGGCGGGTAGGTGGTGTCAGGGGGTCTTCTACCCGGAGGGCCCAGTCGGGGACCTCAGTCTACCAAGTGTCTCCGTGCAGTCGAGTG
Source organism: Capra ibex (assembly GCA_006410555.1). Classification (NCBI taxonomy): domain Eukaryota; kingdom Metazoa; phylum Chordata; class Mammalia; order Artiodactyla; family Bovidae; genus Capra; species Capra ibex. Next base: position 17,713,356 of record SJYO01033645.1, on the reverse strand, counting down.
GTCTCACACGTTTGTCGATGTGTTCGGAACCTCTTTCACGTCTGTCTCCGAACTAGGGGGACTCCCCGGCGACCTCGGGTCTCCCGACCGAGTCCGGTTCTGAGACCTGAGGACCCCGAAGTCCCGGACCTGGAGGGTCGGGTGTACAAGCCCCTTCAGGTGGGGAGCGGCTGGAGGGCTGGGAGACGGGGCCCGAGTGCCGTGTCCGTGCCCGGAGCGGTGGTTTCCGTTCCCATCCGAGACCAAAAGGTACGAACGACCCTAGTGTCTCCACCGAGTCTTACCGGTCCGTCTTTCCAGGGGTGCGACGGTGTGAAGGGGCCTTGGACCGGGTTCCGGGGGGTTACCCCGTCGTCCCGGGTCTCCAGTGACGTGTGGAGGGTCGTCCTGCCGGAGTGGCCTCCCTGACGCCCCCGAGGTGGTGCGACTTCCCTACGAGTCCCTTCGTCTGCGACCCTCGAGTACACCCGAAAGGTCCTTCGTCCGTCGGAACACACCGGGCCTTGGGTCATCTCCTCGTCCTTACTTCGTCCCCCGACCGGGTTCCCCGGGTCTCTAAGACGTGCCGGAACCTTGACTCCCTCTCCGGCACCTCGAGTCAGAGGGGCTCTGTCGGACGGGTCGGCCCAGAGAGTACCCAACCCCCGTGTCGTGGAGGGTTTTGGGTCGAGTCTCAGTCGAGCCGGACTCTTCCTCGTCCGGGTCGAGGTCGCCCTCAGGGCCCGAGGGACGGCTGTGTATAGGGAGGTCCGCCGTCAAACCCTCTTCGGCACACGTGGCGCCTCGGGCGGGGCGGGACGGGGTACGTCGAACGGAGGACGTACCCGGTCCCGGAGGAGAGACAGGGCGACGACCCGCGCGGTGGGGGAGACGGGCTCGGGACAGGGTCCCGGAACTTGTCGACAGGGGGTCGTTCCGAGAGACGGTCCTGTCCCCCTGGGTCCGACAGTGGGCTCGCGGAAGGGCTCTCGGTCCCGATCACCCCAGTCGCTGGTACCCGGGTTCTGGTGGGAGCCAGTTCCGACCGTCCGAGTCGTACCGGTCCCCGGCCCTGGTGGGAGTGGAAACGGGTACTGGTCCGGGTGTCGGCTCCCGGGTCCTGCGTCGGATCCCCGGCAGAGGTCCGTCTTAGAGGGGGGTTTGTCGCGAAGGAACCGCCACTACGGAGGCGTTGAAACTTTTATTCTACAGAGACACAGAGTGAGGAGAGACTCTTGCGACCCTAGTTTTCTCGTCGAAATAAACCCTCTTTTCTGTGTGCTGCCCTGGCAGTCCTGCTGGTCAGATCCGTGTGCCGGGACTCAGACCCCGAGCAAAACTAAAGGAAGAGAGGCACTCTGTAGCCACCTTCCGGACACTCGTACCACCCTACTCGGGGACCGAGACTCGCACAGTGTGTTCGGCGGCCCCCCCTGGTCCTGGTCTCGGGTCTGGCAGAAGTGCCGCTCAGTCCACCCTTTCTCCAAAGGGCGAGGACTCTTACCGAGGGCGTGGTCCCCGAGGACCTGCGAGCGGACGTACCGACTTGTACGTGGACCCGCTCGCCCTTCTACCTTTGTGTGGATCCGAGCCGAGGGACGGCTCCGGGGCCCCGTACTCTGGGCCGTCTTCGACTCCAGGATGTCCCTCGAACACTTTTGCGGGTAGGTACCTCCGCCGACCTACGGTCGGTCCCGTGGCTAAGGGGTTGTACCGGCCCGGGCTAGCCGGGGTGCGTGTCCCCGTCGAGGCCTCCCAGGAGGTCCGGTCTGCTCTACACCTGGTCCGGGACGGAGAGGGGCTGCCGAGACACGGGCAGCTTGTCTCACGATCAGGACCACGGCGGTTGTGTCTGTAACGGCGACTGTCACAGAGGACGGGGAAGTCGTGGACAAAGCCAGTGTCTCGAAGGATGAGTGACTCCCCGCTCCGTAACGCACGTCGATTGGCTATTGGAGCCTACGTGACTTGTCAGGAGTCTGCAAGGGTCCGACTGAGCCGCGAGTAGTGTGGCAGCGACTCGCCCCGTGGACGCCTTTACGTCTCGATTCAGTCTACGTGAACGACCGGAACGACCCCCAAGTAAGGCCACTTACTCGTACCTGACACTAAGTGTTTTTGGGTCTCCCCTTCGGGTCCCGTCCCCCCGATCACTCGACCCGGACCCGCCCGGTGACCCCCGGACCCCTCTCACGCCGTCGCTGTCTATTGACCTTTCTTTCCCTTCTTGCACCGCCTCCGGTTTGCGCACAAGGCTGTCGTCTACGGTGTGTCCTACCTCTTTTTGTGGACAAACTCAGCCTCACCAACCCTTTCTGGTGAGTCGGAGTGTCTCTTCTCTCTGAAGAGTATCCTGGGAGCTTTACTCGACCGAAGGAAGGACCACGTCGACCTCTTTCCCCTCCCTTGAGGGTGGTCTCCTGTTCGGTCACTACCACCTCTGCCGCCACTCCCACCACTACCGCCACTCCCACCATAAGAAATGGTGACTCGGTGTCCCCTCGGGTCGTTCCGAGGATAGTCTGTCGTTTGCAATGGTAATACCTAATTATTGTGACCGACAACTACGTAGACCCCCCTTACCTGTAGAAACTGTCAGGAGAAGGACCTCTTCTAGGGGCGCACTTCCTTCGTCACGGTCGACCCCTAAGTAAGGTTCCTTTGCGGTCCACGCGGGCCGACTGCACGTCCCTCCGACCGGTGTTACGCCAGGCACTCGTGTCTGGGACCTGGAGGACGCAAGGACCGTGTAAGAAACGACTCGGTGGTCGCTTTGGGTCTTCGTGGGTCCAGAAGTTTTGCTCTCCCGTACCCCCCCGCCAGAGACGTAGGAACTCTCGTCACCCTAGTAGGTGTAGAGTGTCGCGTCCTTCGGCCCGAAGACCAGGAGAGTGTAGACGGGTGTGGGCGGGTGTGGACGGGTGTGTACGAGTGTGGACGGACGTGGTGGGGTGAGTGGGCATGGACGGGTGTGGACGAGTGTGGGCGAGTGTGGCCGGGCTTGGGTGAGTGTGGACGGGTGTGGGTGGGTGTGAGTGGGTATGGACGGGTGTGGGAGAGTGTGGACGGGTGTGGACGAGTGTGGACGGGTGTGGGTGAGTGTGGACGGACGTGGTGGGGAGTGGGCATGGACGGGTGTGGACGAGTGTGGGGGAGTGTGGGCGAGTGTAGGTGGGTGTGGGTGAGTGTGGACGGGTGTGACGGGGTGAGTGGGTATGGACGGGTGTGGGCGAGTGTAGGTGGTGTGGGTGAGTGTGGGCGGGTGTGGAGGGGTGTGGGTGAGTGTGGACGGGTGTGGCGGGGTGAGTGGGTATGGACGGGTGTGGTCGAGTGTAGGTGGGTATGGGCGAGTGTGGACGGACGTGGTGGGGTGAGTCGACATGGACGGGTGTGGACGAGTGTGGGCGACTGTGGGCGAGTGTGGACGGGTGTGGGCGAGTGTAGGTGTGTGTGGGCGGGTGTGAACGGGTGTGGGTGAGTGTGGACGGACGTGGTGGGGTGAGTGGGTATGGACGGGTGTGGACGAGTGTGGGTGAGTGTAGGTGGGTGTGGGTGAGTGTGGGTGGGTGTGGGCGAGTGTGGGTGGGTGTGGACGGGTGTGGGTGAGTGTGGACGGGCGTGGCTGAGTGTGGACGGACGTGACGGGTGAGTGGGTATGGACGGGTGTGGGCGAGTATAGGTGGGTGTGGACGTGGACGGGTGTGAGTGGGTGTGGTCGGGTGTGGGCGAGTGTGGGTGGGTGTGGAGGTGGACGAGTGTGGGCGAGTGTAGACGAGTGTGGGTGGGCGAGTCGGTAAGAACGGGTGTGGGTTAGTGTAGGTGGGTGTGGATGTGGACGGGTGTGAGTGGGTTTGGACGGGTGTGAAGGTGGGCGAGTGAGTGGGTGTGGGGGGGTGTGAGTGGGTGTAGTCGGGTGTGGACGAGTATGGGTGGGTGTGGAGGTAGACGGGTGTAGGTGAGTGTGGACGGGTGTAGGTGGGTGTGAGTGGGTGTGGACGGGTGTGAGTAGGTGTGAGTGGGTGTGGACGGGTATGGGTGGGTGTGAACGGGTGTGGACGGATGAGGGCGAGTGTGAGTGGTTGTGGGTGTGGACGGGTGTGGAGGTGGGCGAGTGTGGGTGGGTGTGGAGGTGGACGGGTGTGTACGGGTGTGGGTGGGTGTGAGTGGGTGTGGGTGAGTGTGGGCGGGTGTGGAGGTGGACGGGTGTGGGTGGGTGTAAGTGGGTGTAGACGGGCGTGGGTGGGTGTGAGTGGGTATGGACGGGTGTGGGCGAGTGTAGGTGGATATGGACGTGGACGAGTGTGAGTGGGTGTTGACGGGTGTGGAGGTGGGTGAGTGTGGTCGGGTGTGGAGATGGACGGGAGTGAGTGGGTGTGGACGGATATGAGTGTAGGTGGGTATTGGTGAGAGTGGACGGGTGTGGAGGTGGACGGGTGTGAACGGGTGTGGACGAGTGTCGGTGGGTGTGGGTGTGGACGGATGTGAGCGCGTATGGACGGGGGTGGACGAGTCAGCGGGTGTGAGTGTGGGTGGGTGTGGACGAGTGTCGACGGTTATGGTGTGGACGGGTGTGGGTGAGTGTAGGCGGGTGTGGGTGAGTGTAGGCGGGTGTGGACGAGTGTCGACGGGTGTGGGTGAGTGTCTACGGGTGTGGGTGTGGGCGCGTGTGGGTGAGTGTGGACGGGCTTGGACGAGTGTGGGCGGGTGTGGGTGAGTGTCGACGGTTATGGGTATGGCCGGGTGTGGGTGAGTGTGGGCGGGTGTGGGCGGGTGTCGACGTGGGCGTGCACGCGAGGCTCACGTCTGTCTCTTACGGACGTGATGTGTGTGCCTTCGCAGACGAGACCTGAGGTCCCAATCGAGGACAAGTGCGTACAGGACACAGCCGGCCTGCGGTCACTGGTGGCACGTAGTGATGAGGTCTCGATAATGTTTCTGGGGTCTCGCCACAGACCGGCGAGGAAGGGGACAACTCTGTCTCCTGAGACCTCGGAGAGTCGTCGACGGCACACGTGTCGACGGGCCTCGCGGCGTGCCGTCGGTCCAGTGTGGCAGCCGGCGAGGGGACCCCGAGTCAGGACGTAGCCTCCGGCCGTGTCCAGCGTGTCCCGGGGTGGCTCGTGCGTGGACTCCTCAGGTCCTACATCACCCCCGGCGGGGTGCTCAGCTTGGTCGGGCAGGTCATGAGGTAGTGGTAGAACCCGGCTGCCGGGACACGCGGTTTCCCTCGTCAATCGACCGCGGAGACGGGTGGGTCGGGAAGGGGCCGGTGTGCGACTGGAAGCTCCCTCGACGGGTCCCCGACGTGGTTGTGGTGGGGTCGAGGGCCGGGGGGCACGGAGGAGGGAGGGCGTCCCCCGCGATGACGTCGACCGCCGGACCTCCAGTCCCAGGGGTCACATGTCTCGTGGGGGCAAGGTAGGCCCCTGACGTCTCAGTGCCAGGTGACTCTTGCAGGGCGGGCGCGGTGCCCTTTCCGGTACCGAGCCGAAAGAGGTCCGACGGGTGGAGGGTTCCCCCGTGAGTGTCGTGTAGACCCAGCGATTGTTCCAAGTGATCAGTGGGTCCAGTCGTCAGAGGGGACGACGCTCCCCGGGGTCCACCTCCCGGTCCCCACCTGAAGGCGGCTGTCGGGTCCAGTGACACCGAGCCCCGACCGAGTCGTGGCTGACACGACACACGGGACTGGACTGACGGCCCCCGGAGACAGGATCTTAGACACAGGACTTGACCGCTTGTCTGCGTGTCGCCGGTCACTGAGCGACGACCCTGTCAGTGTGCTCTTCTCCGTCGACCTCGGCAGTCGTGTGTGCCGGGTCGGGACCCTCCGCGGGTCCCTACGGACGTAGGTGGGAGGCCAGTGATCCGTACCTGACCCCGACCGCCCCACACGCACTTCGGGGACTCGTGGTCTGCCCCGGAGACTGGACTTCGTCCTACCCAGATGCCGGGGAAAGACCTCCTTTTGTGCGTCGACTCGTCGCCCCCTCTCCGGCGACCGCGACCGCCACCCACGCCACGGTCCGGCCGGCCGGGACTCTGTGGAGAGGTTCGCGTTGAGGTGTCACGGGTACCCCTCGTGCCGACAGGACCCACGAGGGGTTTGTGGTGGGTAAACTGGGAGTTTGTCGGGATGCTCAGTCAAGGTCGTGTTGGTAGGGGAGGTTCTACCACTACCTCGTGACCTACCCGACAAGTCAACACGACCTCCAAGGTCGTGTTGGAGGTTGGAGTGTCGTGGCAGAAACAGGACCTGTTGGAACTCCCGCTGACACATGGAGCGTCCTGAGAAGGGTTCACCCAGAGTCACAGGGACTCCCGTCTCCGGGACAGCGGAGTCTTGGGACGGTCGCCGTCGCCCGTACCGCGTCCCACACCCTCCCGCCCACCTGTCCCGACCACGGGTGGACGTGTGAAGGGAGGGAGGGAGGTAGGCCGGAGGAGGGACGGGCAGGGAGGTTTGTCTTCGCACCCGCTCCGGTCGGGACCCCTTGATGATGACGGGCCCGAGGACACCGACTCGGAGACCTGGCGTGGGGACGGAAGGCTGTCGTCGTCGACCCTACCCCCACGGGGTCGTGGGGTACCGTAGACACGACCCAGTCCCCGTTCGGGAGGTCGTGGGATTGGGGAGGTCCGTGTCCAGAGTCTCTCCTGTGGACGGGCGGGCGTGTATTCCGTCCCCTCCCGCCGGAACTTCGGAGTAGCGGGCACTCCGGGTGAGGTGTAGTCGGACTGCCCGACACGGGGGACGGTCGACTTCTGTTGTCTGTTGTCGGAAAGACCCGGGGCTCTCAGGACCGTCCAGTTCTGGTCTGGGTCCGTCCCTTCGTAGAAAGGGTGTGCCTCGTGCAAGTCCCGAGCGACTCAGGTACCTCGAGAGCTGAAGGTCCGGAAGTCTTTCCGGGGGAAAGAATAGTTCTCCGTCCTTGGGTGAAGGTGTGTGGACGGCCGTGGTCCGAGGGGAGGGGTCCCCGTCCGTCGTGCCCCACCCCACCCGGCACTTACCCCTTCGCCCCTGTCGACTTCCGGATCGGGGTACCAGGGGGGCGGGTGACTTCGGGGACTGTGACTGGGTCCGAGTCACGCGTGCGTGGACACACGGGTCGTCCTACCACCACTCGTCGACGTCGAGGCTGACACTGACCTCCAACTACCACCGGTCGTGACACCCGTCCTTCCTGTGTCCCCTGTCTTTAGTGGGGGAGCGGACCTCTTGACTTGCGGGGACTGCAGGAGTCGAGTGGTCGTCCACCTGATCAGGACTGTGGCGGAGACTGGCGGTTGGTGCTCAAATCAAGGACAGAGGTCCTCTGAAGCGACCGAGTAGAACCTTTAAGGTGGCGAGTCGTGTCCGGAATGTCTCTAGGCGAGTGAGTCGTCGACACAAACTGAATGTATTAAAAGCGTTGGACTCACACGTAAAGGAAATTAAAGAGGAAGCGTCCTCGGACGTCAGACTGCAAGTGAAACGTGGGGGTCGGAGGTCGTGACCCACTGGTAGATTCTTCTGAGGGGAAAATGCGGAATCTACTCCCGATCACAAGACAAGGTCGGGGTCGTTATTAGGGGTATCGAAAGGTGGTCCCTTTTCCTGTTGGTTCTTGTTACACGGTACAAACCGGGTGTCCGTACCTGCACCGGTTGGGAGTCCGTCTTGAACCGAGGCTCCGAGAACGGACGAAGGACAGGGACCTGTCTCCCCGAGTGTACGGGACCGGACTCGAGACGACACGGGTCCTTCCACTTACGAGTGACCCACCAGAGGACACCTTGCACTCGGGACTAGTGTCCCGAAGGGACCTCTAGACCACCAATTCTGACGCGCAGGGGACTTGTCGACGTCAAAGGTAGGGACCAGCCCCTTCCTTCCAGGGTCCCCGGTGCACCACTCATTTGTTTTTGGCTTTTTCTCTAGAACTGTTACGACCTCTCGTTGACTTGAGATTATTTTTTTTAATTAATGCAAAAATTTTTCGTTTTGTAGTCGACCCTGGGGCCCTCCGGGTGAACCATACCTCTCCTGGGGTGTAGGCCTGAGAGGAGTGGATTGCACTTGTCGGTGTGGCTGTCCCCCGGTCAGACTTGGCCGGGTCGTCTTTGGAGCCGTGTTGTCTAGTTTGGTCGGCTCCCTCGGAACGTGAGGAGGTAGGGTGGGGGAGGTCTGGCCTCTTATTCTTCCTCCCACTCCTCCCTGGCCCGCCCGTGTCTGAGCGTCTCCCGTGCCGTGTCCCTTCGGACCCTCGGTCCTTTCCCCGCCCCGTCAGTATTGGTCGGACACTCTCCTCTCTGCTTCTGGGCGGCGTCGGGTCACCGGGGAGGTCGGTGGAGAGGGGAGTGGGGCACGGACCGGGGGATTCCTTTCGGCTCGGGGTCGCCAGGCCCGTGAACGTCTTCTCCTTCGGGTCTTCCACCGAGGACGTGGAAGGACGGGGATCTAAGAGTGTCACAGTCGGGCTTCCCAAGGGAGGTCTCAGTGAATTAGGACACTTTCAGTGAGGGTTGTGGGTGTGGACCAAGGGGACTAACCTTGACGGCGGAGTCAGGTCAGTGGGGTGTCCCTTCCCGTGACCAGTGTCGGCGACCGTCGTCTGGTAGTCTTTTCTTTACGTAAACTCCTTTTGCACCACGTCCTTGATGTTCCTACCCATCTTCCACCAACTCCTTTGACGGGTCTTTCATCTTCCTTTTCCTCTTCTGTCTGTCGACCTCTCGACGTGTCGCGTCTCCCACTTGTGCACGGAACCTAGGTGTCTCCTGGCTTGGTCTCTTCTCCGCCCTGTCGTGTCGTCCCTCGGAGGTCCTGACGAGACAGGTCGGCTGTCTCTCGGCTCCTTCCGCCTGAGGTGTCTCTGATCCGGGCTCAGGGTCGTCGTGCACCTCTTTTACCGCCTGCTGTGAAGTTTCAGGGGTCTGGGCCTGACGGTCCCTGGACCCGGTGGTAGCCCGGTCCCTGTGTCACTCCCGGGTCGTGGTAGCCTGACCTAGTCTAAGGCTATCCGTGCCCGCAGAAGTCTGTGGGACTACCCCCAACCCTCGACGGCCGGTCCATCCACAAACTCTCTCTGTCCCTTCTCCTGCCTGTCCTTTTTTAACTTTCTTTTCCTTTTGGTTACCCACCAATGTGACCTTCGCTCGACCGGTGTTTGTGGCAGGTCTTGTGGCTACCCGACGGGCCGGGCACATTCCTGGAATGAGCCCGGGTTTCGTAGTACGGGTAGTTCCTGTCACCACCCCCCTGTCGACGTGGGTCCTTTCGGCGCCCCGGTCCCGTCGTCCTCTTTCCCAAACTGTAGGTGTGATGTCCCGAGAGACACGTCCAATAAATCTTAGTGCCTCCGTCTCGGTTTCCCTTTCCATTTGTCGAGTTTCACCCGTGGAGCCCCGTTCCCGGCGCCTCCGACGTGGCACAAAGAAAGTAACAACAAAACTCAAAAACAACCCCCTATTAGCGAGGTGTTACAAGGACCACAGACGACGTGTTGTCGCACCTAGTCGACATCCATATGTGTACGGGGAGGGAGACCCGGAGGGAGGGAACCGGGGGATGGGTAGGGACCCAGAAGTGGTTCGTGGGTCGACTCGAGACTCGGCGTGCGTCCAAGGGCGAGTGACGGATAAGTGTGCGCGAAGACGTATTTGCAGTTCGTTCCCATCGGAGAGTCAAGTATTCGTAAAGGTTCTAGAAAAGGTGTGGACCACTTTCAGAACGAAATTGGTGCAAATTGACTTTTTTTAGAAAGGTCCGTCGTCCACGCATCCCCGACCCGGCACCACCTCCCCCGCCCCCGGGCGCCACCTCCCCGCCCCGGGCGCCACCTCCCCGCCCCGGGCGCCACCTCCCCGCCCCGGTGGTCCCCGGGGCCTCTGGGACGTGGGCGGCGAGTTCCAGGGAGACACCAGGGGCGCCGAATTCGCGCGAGGCCCCGGGCTGCGGAGTCGGGTCTCGGACCCAGGACAAGGGTGGGCTGCTCTGTCGCGGCTGCGCACCCAGGGAGCCCTCCGCGCGGCCCTCCCCGACGGGTATCCACGGGCCTTCGGTCACGACGCCCGTGGCGTGCACAGTGAGCCCCGGTGAAGACGTAACGTCTCCCGTCGCAGCCCCTCTCTCCTGGTGCCGGGAGCCCGCTCGTCTCCGCGACCCTCGGCACTCGCACCTGCGCCCCTCGCGCCGCGGCTGTCTCTGGCGGCGGGGCGCCGCTCTCCGGTCCGAGGGTCCTCCCGCGCCGCGTCCCTCTGGCCCTGCTTCCGGAGACGAGGTTACCCTCGCCGACCGCCCCTGGGTCGTGGTCTTCTCCCCCCACGGGTGTCCCGGACTCCTGGCTCGACGCTCGTCGACAGGGACGGCCTGTGGTCCGGCACCAGACGGACCGGAAAACCCCCTGGGATGATCTGCGAGTGGAACGACAGGGCACAGGACGGTAGGCGCCTCGGGGCCCACAGGGACCACGAGGTAGTCAACCGGGGAAGTCGCGGCTCGTGCGTTCTCGAGTCCGATCCCGCGTCGGGGGTGGGGGGTGCCGGAGGACCGTCCATGGAGGCAGGTCTTACGGCGAGAAGTCCGGCGGGACCAACAGACTCCAGTCCTCGTCGAGGCTCTAGGGGGCCAGGACGTCCCGGACGCTCCCCCCAGTCTGTTGTCCGACAGGAAGGAGGGTGGAGGGTGGTGCAGTGTGAGACTGGAGGCGGCCTCGTCCGGGACCCCGGCCCTCTTCGTACGTAGGGTCTTCGGGTCCGAGGGGACCCGAAGCTCTGGTCCGTTCGCAGGGAAATACGTCGGGTAGGGTCTGTGGTCCCAGTGGTGGGCCATCCTCTGTTGTCTCGTCGAAGGAAGGGACGTCGGGTCCCTGACCCCTTCGGACCGGGTCGGGGTGCCCGTGTCTTGTCCGTAGGCCCCGAGACCGGGTCCCTTCAGAGTCCTACCGCGACACCGTCTTCTGTGGGGCGACCGGACTCGGACGGGGGGTCTGTTCCTGACTCGAGAGGGGTAGACCGAAGTTCTTATGGCGGGAGGGGCTCCCTCGGACCGGGGAGACGTCCCCTCCTCCCGTGCGACCCACTCCTGGAGGCTCTCAGACGTCCCGGACCTCCTCGGGGGTCTACCTGTACTGAGACGGGCACTGTCGTCCCCACAGTGGGTCCTGTGGTCCCCGGTCTCGTCGAGAGTAGTCTAGTCGACCTCCGTGATTCCGAAAGAGTTGCGTGTGCCCCCGACTGGGAGGGTTCATGTTTTGCGACCACGGTCACTACAGTAGTGACAGGACACATGACTGGCGAGCGACCCACGGCCTCGTCGTGACTCGGACGCTGAACTGATGTGTATCAAACGGTCCTTTGGGAGGGTAGTCAGGGTTAAGTGTCTTCTCTCGTCTCCGAATCTCTTTACCTACGTCGACGAGGTCCAGAGTCGACGGCTTGCTCTCCTCGGTCACGACTCGTCGACAACGAGTCGGTGAGTGGCGTCGGCTCCGAAACGTTGGGGTACCTGACGTCGTGTGGAGACTCATCCTTGGACAAGAAAAGCCACAGCGAGAGCGGGACGGGAACGGACGGGACGGCGTGTGAGCCAGTCCCCGAGGTCGGTGGCCGTGCGACCTTAGCCTACAGACTCAAGGTGGGGTCTCTGGAAACGAATTGTCTGCCGTACACCGGACCCGTGTCACTCAAATTTGTTAAGGGTCTACTTCGGTTGCACGTCGGCTTCCTCCCCGGCGACGAAACTCACGACCCCAGTCTAGTCGTTGGAGGTGACGGTCCTTCCGGAGGTCGGTGCGGGACAGTTCCGTCAAGGCAATGAGAGTCGGCGGCGTCGTGGCATACATGGTTTTAGGGACAATTTGAGTCGGTTGCCTCCCGTGTTCACTCCTGGGACAACGTTAGTTCCAGACCTCTTTCCTAAATGACGAATCGGTTACCACGACCCACCGTCCTGGTGTGTAGTGTGATCTCGGGTATCCGCCTTACGCGTCCCACTCGACTCGACTGAGAATGGAAGAACTACATTCCGTACATCCGCCCCAGAAACAACATCCTGGGTATGAGTAAGAGGTGGACGTGTCGTTACTACCCAGGGGGTACGAACATGACTCTTTTGTCTCTCGTTAGTCTTCGACTCTCACATCACCCTTGGTATAGTCGATTACAGTGGTGTGCATAGTGGTTGCCGTCGCTTTGTAGGGTAAGCCTTCGCCTTCAGAGTTTTCCAGACTATACGTTAGCTCACTGGGGTTGTTCTGTCCCTCTTCCTTCGAGGTCCGGAAACAGAGGGACGTGTGGACGATTTCGTTGCAATATCCTCGAGACCTTTGTTCGGTCTAAAAATCCGTTTGTTCAGTTGCAGATTAGTTCTTTTTCTGTGTAAGTTTTGTCGTCGTGTCAGGTACTGACACGAGTGGACACAGGGTGGATGAGAGACTCGTCGTTCCACGTCGGTCCTCCTACGTCGGACTCAGGGTCGGGGAGGCAGTCCTGTCTTCCTCGTTCTACCTTGAACAAACGTTGTAAGGCCCGATAAACACCCGAGGGATCTCTTGATCGAAGATAGAGTAGACTGAACCTCTAGTCTGTCTTTTGCAACCATACCAAACCTGGAGTCCGACCTTCGACGTTTTCCGTCGCTACCCAGTGTCGGACAGTTATAAAGTCCCCCTGACGTCTGGGTGCCTACGGGCCCTCGTTCCCTACTGTCCGTCTCCTTATACTATCCTGTAGATTCCGGTGTCCTTCTTAGGTCCCACTCTGAGAACCTCTTTGGTTGTGCATCTTCGTCGACCCCCTAAGAAAAATTCGGCGTGTGTGTGGTCTGTCCTGTGTACGGTTCCTCTGTGGACTCTTCCAGAGTCCGGACGTAGGGTCCGACTAGAGTTCCGAGCCCTCGGGTGATTTATGATTTCCAGAAAGGTCTTCTGACGTCTGTGACCCTCTCCCCTGACCGAAATATTTTCGGATTGAAATTGGGAGGTTTTATTCCGTACGTTTCTTTGTCCTTTTACATCGAGTAAGTTTCTTGTTTTATTCAGAGATCCTTGTCATAGATTTCCTTGGTCTTTGCCAGAGATTTCTTTGCGTGTGTGACTTGAATCTTCTGTTTCCTAAAATTTTGTTGACAGTATTTATGCTAGTTTCGCGATTTCTTTTTGTGTCTGTCTTTGGTTCCCTGCCTGTGTACCTGTGTCACTCTTGTGGTTATTTCTCTGTCTTTCTAAAGTCTTTCTTGATTTGTCTGTAAGACCTCGACTTTTCATGTAACAGGTTTATCTTTTTAAGTGGTATCCTCAAGTCGACGTATAAGTTTGTCCGTCTTCTTTCTCGCACGTTCGAACTACTGCCAGTAAAACTTAATAACTCAGACTCTTCGTTTTTCTTTTTTCTTATTTCTGTTCCCCTCTCTAGGATTCTCTGAAATACGTTTAGTCATTTGTCTGTTTGTGTGAGTGATATCCTTGAGGTTTTCCTCTTCTTTCCCCGTCTCTAGGCTCGAAGTCACTTTAGGTTCATTGCAATTCGGTCTCTGGGTGTGGTTACGTATAATAGTTTGACAGTCTTCTGTTTCTCTAAGAACTTTCCTAGTTCTCTTTGTGTTGAACTGTACGTGTTTCCCGAGGGTTGGAACGTCTTGTAAACCAGGACAGGTTTTGTAGGCACTCTGTCGGTTCGGTATTCTGTAAACCGAGTGTCCTGTGAGCCAAGTACGGTCTTCCAGGGACTTTAGATCAAGATGGGTTTTGTAGGTACTCGGATAAACGGGGTGTGATTTATCGCACCTATTCTGGTTTGTCGTTTCTGGAGACTCACACCTGACTTACAGACGATTGGTAGGGGTCACTCTGATAGTCGCCTGTAGAGTTGTCGTCAGAACGTCCTGTCTCCGTCATCCCTTGGTATAAGTTTCGTAACTTCCTTTTTTGATCGTTGACTTTAAAGAGATAGACCGTTTTGACAGGAAGTTTTTATTACCTCTTTAATTCTGTAACAGCCTGTTTGTTTTCGACTTCCTTATGTAATGGTGATCTGGACGGAATATCCTTTACCATGTGTCGCAGGGAGTCCAACTTTACTTTCCCACGATCTACTCTTGAGTTTCGGTCCACTCTTGCATTTGACGGGACCCTTCCCATTTATACACTTGTTTACATACTAAAATCAACATTGAGGTAAAGAATAAGAAATGTCCTCAATTTTCTGTTCATATATTTTCACTAACACCCAGATATAATTAACCACGTGTCATATATTTTTCTGTTAAACACTATCGTTATTATACTTCCCCTACCTCGACATTTTTCATCTCAAAAACATACACTAACTTCAATTCTACCAATAGTCATATTTTATCTTACAGTATTGAAATCCTGTCCCATACACTAGGGGTACCTTTGGTTTTATGGACATCTTATATGTGTTTTCCTTTATTCTTAGTTTTGAACAAGGAATTTTTTAAGTTGATCATTTTAGACGACGTTTTTTTATAACCGATTTATGTCTCCTTCCGTCATTACTTCCTTTATTCCCTCTTTTTTCGATATTCTGTTTGTCATTTTTCGTTGTCTCGTTGTCTTCATTCACGCACGGACAGTCATTAATGAAATCTACGTTTCCGTGATTTGAGGGGTTCGTTTTTCGTTGTGGATTGACGTCCGACAGATGTTCTGTGCGTACCTGTATGTGGCCAACTTTCTCTTTCATACCTTTTTCTATAAGACACATTTGTCATTGGTTTTCTCTCGTCCCCCGCTGGTCTCATCGCTTGCTGTACCTGAAACTCAGTGTCAACAGTCTTCCCCGCTCTTTCTGTGATAAATTACACGTGTCCACATGTCTATGAGTATAAACGTGTCGTTATTTTCCCGGTTAAATCTCCCACGCTATCAGTATTTGTATATCCGTGGTTTGTGGTCTCGAGGTTTCATTTATTTTACAACCGTCTTAATTTCCCTCTTTACGTTGAGATATTTTTGTCTTAATTTCCCTCTTTACGTTGAGGTATTTTTGCCATCTTCTGGCGTCGTGAGGTGAAATTCGTCCTGCTGGTCTGTCTTCCAGTTCCTGTGTCTCCTGAGCTCGGCGTGACGTCCGGTCCACCTCGACCGGTCACACGCGTCTCGTGGGGCGGGCCGTCGCCGTGTCGTGTGACGGGCGTCTGCGTGCGCCTGGTGAGAGGTCCCGTCTGGCGTCCGATCCGGTGTTCCGCTCGAAATTGTTTTAAACTCCGACTTGAGTATGTTTCATAGTAAAGGTTAATGTCTTTTCTACTTCGTCTTGTCGATTTTCCTTTGACCTTTTGGGTGCTCGGACACTCGACAAATTAGTCACAGTTAGCCACTGAGCTTCTTCCTTAGAGTCCTTCGGATCTCCTATAGGGCTCTGTTTAATTTTATTGTCGTGTCGCACGTTTGAACACCCGATGTTACTTTCGTGAAGTCTGTGAAATTTTGTCGTCTTCCTAGAGTTCGGTTATTGGATTGGGAAGTGGGACTCGTTGACCTTTTCTTCTTTGATTCGAGTTTCCCTTGTCTTCCTTCCTTTATTCTTTAGACTTTCGCCCCTCCCCCCCCCTTGTCTTCTAATCTTTTGGTTATCCCTTTTCGTTGGTGAGAGAAGAACCAAGAGGCTTTTCTAATCGTTTTGACTCTTTGGAAATCAATCTCATTCTTTCTGAGTTCGTCTTTGTGTGTCGTCCGGTTCTGACTTGAAGCTTTTTTCGTCGTAGACTTGTCTAAGTATTGATCACTCCTTCGACTGGGGTTAGAAAGAGTTTAAGATTCGTAAGACTTTTTTCCCTTGTGAAGGTCTAAGTGAGATGCTCCGGTCTCGATGGTTTCGGTCTTTTTCAATTGTTCCTCTCTCTTGGTGTCTGGTTGTAGGGAGTGCTCATAACTACGTCTTTAGAGTTCGTTTTGTGATTTTTTGGTTTAGGTCATCGTATGATTTTTCTAATACGTGGTACTTTTCCGCCCCAAATAAGGACTTATATTCCTACCAAGTTATTTTAGTTACAATTTGTGGTGTAATTACTTTACTTCCATTGTGTGTGTGTGTTAATGGAGTTTACTACATTTTTTCGTAAAGTTTTTAAGTCGTACTAAAGTATTATTTCTATGAGTTGTTTAAGATTATATTCCTTTGATAGAGTGGAAATTTTTCCGATATACACTTGTCGGGTGTCGGTCGGAGTATGAGTGACTTTCGAAAAGGAGACTCTAATTCTAACTCTGTTCTAAGGACGGAAATGGTGAAGATAAGTTGTTCTATATCTCTCACAATCGATCTCGTTAATCCTTTTTTTCTCACTTTATTCAGTAGGTCCAGCCTTTCTTTCTACGTTTTAATAGAGAGCAAACGTCTGTTATACTAGAATACTCATCTCTTGGTACTTCTAATATCTGTGTTTGTTTGGACAATCAACATTATTTGTGTGTGTCGTTTAGCGTCCTATACTTCGGTTGTGTGCTTCTTGAGTTACCGAAGACGTGTCATAGTCACCTTCGAAGATGTTTGTCATCGTAGTATTTCTGAATTTATGAGTCCCTATTTAAATTAGTTCCTCCGTTTTATGAGTGTGTGCCTTTGGACGTTTTACAAGATTTTCTTTCTTCTACGGTTATTTACCTTTCTATAGGACACAAGTATCTGGCTTTCTAAATTGTAATAATTCTACAGTAATGATGCGTTTCATTAGATGTTTCAGTCACATTAGGAACAGTTTTACGGTCACAAAATTTTGTTTGTCTTTTTCCGTAGCATTTTAGGTGTACCTTAGAGTTCTCTGAGACTTATAGGTTTTGTTACGACCTTCTTTTCTTGTCTCAATCTCCAGAGTGTGAAAGACTGAAGTTTTGAATGGCGTGTCGATGTCATTAGTTTTATCACACCAGGACCGGAGTTCTGTTTATATATCTGGTTACCTTATCTTATCTCTCGAGTCTTTATTTGAGTGTGTATACCAGTTTCCTAAAAGAGGTTCCCACCGTTTTGGATAAGTTACCCCTTTCCTGTCAGTAAAAAAAAAAAGTTGTTTAGTACCGTTCTTTCGGCCTATGCGTGCACGTCTTTTGTTTCGACCCGGGAGTCGAGTACGTGTGGTCGACTTTGGGACTGAGGCTCCTCCGACGTCTGACCTCGCCTCTCGTTATGGTATTTTGAGAGTCTTCCGCTGTGTCCCCTCTCCGGGACACCTTGGCCCCAGCCGTTGCTCAATCGATTTCGTCTCCGTGGTGTCCCTTTCCGTTCCACACGACCTGAGCGACCACTCGTGGGAGTCTCCGTCTCCTGTCAGTGTTCAGCATGTAAACTATCTGTGACTCTCTATGACTTCTTTCTTGAGGATGTTGGTGTTTTTGTGTGTCTGGTTAATTTTCTACCCGTTTCTTAACCTTATTTGTAAAGAGTTCCTTCTATACATTTACCGGTCAGTCCTGTACTTTTTTGTGAGGTGCAGTGATTAATGATTCATTAAGTTTACGTTTGGTGTCACTCTGTGGTGAAATGTAGATAATCCTACCGAAAATACTTTGTCTCTCTTTTGTCGTCGACACCCGGTCCCACAGTGCTTTAGTCTTAAGACACGTGACAGGTACTCCCACATTTTACCACACAGCAGCTTGTGAATTGAAAAGGAGTCTTAGAATTCGTGTCTTTTTGGTACACTGGGTCGTTATGATGAAGGCCCACATATAAGTTTCCTTCGCTTTTGCCTGGGTCTATAGAAGCGGGGACCTCCTCCCGTGCCGTGGGTGAGGTCATAAGAACGGATCTCTTAGGGGTACCTGTCTCCTCGGACCGCCCGTTGACAGGTACCACAGCGTTCCTCAGCCTGTGCCGATTCGTGGATTCGTGTCGTGGGTCTTTTTTGACAGGACCTAATCCATACTGGAAAGGTACGAATTCTTCCTAAGACCCAGTGTAGGGTCGTGTCGGTGGGGATGGAGGCGACGGGTGGGATGCTGTCGAATGACTTAACAGAACCGTTTCGGTAGAAGGAACGTTTTTAGATCTGATTCTTAAAAGGATCGAAGAACGAAGAAAGTACTGACTCCGACGGTCTAAATCATTCATTTTTATGTTCTGTAGGTCAATATTACGAACTTGAATGTTGTTTATTAAAAATTTATTCGTTACTTAAAAAATTGCATTGACAGGGTACGTTATACGTCCCGTATACATATGAATTTTTTTACATAAAGAACAAATAGGCTTCAAGTGTACATCGCCCCCATAGGACACAAAATAAACGGGTGGGATGTGTCCTGGTTGTCAAGGAAACTAGACACACGACACTTATAGGGTTTGGTGACTGAGTGACGACAAAAATAGTCACTTGATTAAAAAGTTGATACGATTAAGAGTCGCAGTGTGAAGAACGAAAGTGTCTTCGTTCTCGAATAAACGTAAGGACGAAGAAGTAACGAAGGCTAATAGTCTACGGTGCAAGTCTGTGAAAGAGCGGGTTTAAGTAGAATTCTGCAGGCAAAACTTACTATTTGGGTGTGGCGCGTCACGGGAAAACCCTCGGCTCCCTACCTGAGGCCTGCGGTAGTCGCCTCTGATATTCCTTTTCTGGGGGAGGAGTGTCCGTTCCCCGACAGGGTCCCCGCAGAGAGGTCGCCTCGACCCGGGACGTGACGCCCTGCCCTGCCTGTCCGCTCGGCAGGGGTCGTGGGCCGCGGGTCGGGGCGCGGGCGGGCGTGACGCGGCCGGAAGCCTCGAAGGGCCGGGCCCGTCGCGCCGTGGTCCGTCCGGCGGCGCCTCCTCCCACCGCCGGAGCCCTTCGCGGGACTCGGCGCGACTCACGGACTGGCCCGACGCCGTGCCCACCCCCCGCGCCTCCCGTCCGGGTCAGACGGGAAAATGGACCTCGCCGTGGTGGGACTCGTAGTCCACCAGTTTTATTTCCAGGTGACGAAGGCACTTCGGGAACATTCAACAAGAGTCGGAGTACAGTCCCAGAGCCTCATTGGTCGAACTTACTTTTCCCCTCCCACTAATCAAAGTGGCAGACCCCCCAACGATACTCGTCTACTACCGACTTTCCCTCGTCGAAGTCCCTCGGGTCCCCACTGGGACTTCCGGTCAGTCCTACGTCTCGTCTCCGACCGTGCCCGGTCTTGGACGAAAGAGGGGCTCCTGGGTCGTGGCGACCGGTAAGATCAAGACTCAGTCCCGGTCCCCAGACCGACGGTCAGTCTCCTTGGTCTCGAAAGGTGACTTCGGTTCCGGTCACCCAGAGTCCTGAAATGTGTCGTAGAGTAGTCTCTCCCCACTTCTCTTTCCCCAGTCCCTAGGGACCCTGACCTAGGGACACGACAGTCGTGTTTTTCGTTAGGACCCCCGGTTCTCTTCCCCAGACCGGAGGGGAGAGACCAGGTCGACGAGGGGTAGGCGCGCCCCCCTCCCCCCTCCCCCCGTCCCTCTCCCCCTCTCCTCCTACCCCTCCCCTCCTCCCCTGCGACCTCTGTTTGCAATTGGGACGGGACCCAACTTCCCCCTCCCCACCCCCTCCCCTCCCGCACCCCCTCACCCCCTTCCCACCCCACCACCCCCTCCCCTTCTACCCCTCTCTCCTCCCCCTCTCCCTCCCCCTCGACCGCTGTCTCTTCCGATTGGGACGGGACCGGGCGGGCACCACAGGTGGGGTGTCCATTCGTGCCTCGCGGTGAAGGTCTTGACGTCGATTCGACAAAAGGAAGAGTATGTCTGAGACTTCTTCCAAATACAAAAGGACGTTTTCCGGGGTCACGAAGAGGGTAGGACCAGATCTTTCTTGACTTGTCCGACTCTTTCGGTAGTGGCCCAGTCCAGTGACCAACTGGCACCTCCCTACCGGGGGGTTCAGCAGAGTCCGGGGGGCGACCCTGAGCAGACAAACGTCATGCGGGTCGAGGCGGAGGACCCTAACGGGCGGGTCCTGGACTCGTCTCCCACGTCCCGTCGGACTCCCGAGGTGTCGAGTCTGAATTAGTCCCGACGACGACTGTGTCCCAAAGATTGGATGTCCCTCCTCCCTGTTCCGACGAGACCGACACACTCGGAGCCCCGGGGAGCGGCTCGACTTCCGGGTCGCTGTCTTCCCCAGACCCGTCACCCCGTCCGGGCCAGTGGGACCTCTACTCTCACTCCGGAAGCGTCTCGTCTTCCACCGTGTTCCCTGGTCGGGCGAGGGGAGAGTCCCCGCCTGGCCCCTCTCCCTCGATCGTCGATTTCGGCCTCGTGTCTGGACAGTTGTCCTTTGGGAAGACGACCTTATAATGGTCACCATCACTGTTGACCGTGGTCCCGACCGGGACCGAGGTCCATTAGGACGGGCTGAGGACTCGGTTGGTGTCCGTGCCAAGACTGAGGAGACCTCTGGGGTAGGGTTCTGTCGAGTAGTCCCGGACTCTAGACTTCCGCCTTCTACTTTGACTTTGACGCACAAAGAGGAGATGTAATAGTTTTAGGAGTGGGAATTTTTTTTACGAAGTATCGTGTAGATTCCTTGTCCTCCCACCCAAACTGAAGGTAACAAGTCTTTCACTCCGGGCAGACCTCGTCCGTCCTGGCCTGACTCCGGCTCGGGGTGTCGTCCCGGGCCGCGGACTCTTGCCGACGGGCGCGGACGTCGTGTCTCGGTGTACCTGAGACTGTCCGTCGTTGACACTGCAGTGACTGCTCCGACGGGAAACCCCCGGGGAATAAGACTTTTTCTTGGAGTCGTGCCCCACTTTGTATGTACGTCCATCGTTGTGGTCGGGCGCCCCACGAGTCGCGAGTGTGTTCGTGTATCCCGCGGGGCCGGTACCGGCTCCGGGTCGGGGCGAGTGGGCCCGTCCGGGGGCTCCGGGTGGAGCGACCCCGCAGGGGCCGGGGCTGGTGGGTCCGTCCGGGGGCTCCGGGTGGAGCGACGTCTGCATCCCCGCGGGGGCCGGTGCCGAGGACCGGTCGAGGCGAGTGGGCCCGTCCGGGGGTTCCGGGTGGAGCGACCCCGCAGGGGCCGGGGCTGGTGGGCCCGTCCGGGGGCTCCGGGTGGAGCGACCCCGCAGGGGCCGGGGCTGGTGGGTGCGTCCGGGGGCTCCGGGTAGAGTGACGTCTGCATCCCCACGGGGGCCGGTGCCGAGGACGGTCGAGGCGAGTGGGCCCGTCCGGGGGCTCCGGGTAGAGCGACCCCGCAGGGGCCGGGGTTGGTGGGTCCGTCCGGGGGCTCCGGGTAGAGTGACGTCTGCATCCCCACGGGGGCCGGTGCCGAGGACTGGTCGAGGCGAGTGGGCCCGTCCGGGGGCTCCGGGTAGAGCGACCCCACAGGGGCCGGGGCTGGTGGGTCCGTCCGGGGGCTCCGGGTAGAGTGACGTCTGCATCCCCACGGGGGCCGGTGCCGAGGACGGTCGGGGCGAGTGGACCCGTCCGGGGGCTCCAGGTAGAGCGGCGTCTACATCCCCGGACCTGCGTCCTAGTGGGTGTCGGGGTGGAGACGGCGGTCGTCTTACTTCCGGGACCCCCCAGCCCCAGTGGGTGAGAGTCCTGAGTGTGCCGGGACACGGGAGAGGGGAGTGGACGGGCCGGGAGGGGCCCCCGCGACCCCTGCGCGGGGGGCGTCTCGTCTCTGCGGGAGGGGGGGGTGTCCCAGTGGCGACTCGGGCGTTGGACCCTGCAGCCGGGCCGGTGAGACCCCTCCCCGGTACCCCGACCCGACCCCCCCCCCCCGTTCCGGGCCGGGTCCCCACCGCCCCAGTACTACTTCCCGTACCCCGGCCGTGTCCGAGGGGTGGGCGTCGGGGGAGACGGACCTGCGGGGTACCCAGGGGCGGGGAGTCTGGGGGGGGCCGGGACGGGTCGACCCAGTGTCTTGGATGAGGTCCAGGTCCAAGAGCCTCTTCAGCTTACACGGAGAGAGGCCGAGCACCTCCAAGGTGCCCTGCATCGACACCGTCCCTTCTCCCACTGCCCGCACTCCGGGGGTCACCAAGAGGTGAGACAGAGGGTCTGGTCGTGGAGACAGGGATTTTGGGAGCACTACCGACTTCCGACTAAAGAGTCCATGCGGTAGACTCGCCCGCAGTCCCGACCTTACCTCTTTTTGACCTCTCTAGCCCGCGAGAGTCTTCGTCCCGTTCGGGACGGGGGTGGGGTGGGGGCGGGGGTCTCTTCCCGTCTCCCGGTCCTCTACCCCCCCGTAGGGAGGGAGGGGGCAGAGGTAGTGGGACTGAGAAGTGGTCTCTTTCTTCATTGAAATACCCGTTTCGTCAATTTTCGCTCCGTCCGATCCTGGACCTTGGGAACGGCTCCACGGACGTGGACCTGTCTGCGTTTTACGTCTCTTTGAGACTCTCTGAGTTGTGCTGACGTGTGGGTGCCCCGTTTCACGCCGGTTCTGCGTCTCTCTGGGTCTTGGGCCGACGGCAAAGGTTCCACGGCCCCCGCCCCCCCTCGTCCCAGGAGCGTCCTGGGGGGGTCGTCGTAGTGGATCACCCCCCGGTGGATTAGGGGTCTGGACGGGGTGGGGACCCTCCTCGGGGGCAAGGACGAGGACGAGGGGGTCCATGTGGGAGAGACGCTGGGAGGAGACCGGAGACCAGTCACGGATAGCTACTCTCAGGACCTTGGGACCAGCCGTTGTTTTCATCCCACTTTTCGTCGGGATGAGTAGTCGTGGTGAGATTACGTCATGAATCTCAGGGTTTGGGACAGTGTCTGCCTCCAAGAATGGGATTTTTCTTCAAGGAAATTCCCCGACGGAGACTCAGGGCCCACGGGGAGAGGACCTGCGGTGGGTGTGGTCGGAGCCCCCTTCCAGGGGTTAACGTTTCTACTTGTCCACCGGCCCCGAGGAGGGGGAATCTGGGCGCCCCCGGCCCGACGAGGCCGACGAGGGGGAATCTGGGTCCCCGGTCCGAGGAGGGAGAATCTGGGTGCGCCCCCGGCCCGACGAGGGGGAATCTGGGTGCGCCCCCGGCCCAACGAGGGAAAATCTGGGTGCGCCCCCGGCCCGACGAGGGGGAATCTGGGTGCGCCCCCGGCCCAACGAGGGGGAATCTGGGTGCGCCCCCGGCCCGACGAGGGGGAATCTGGGTGCGCCCCCGCCCGACGAAGGGAAATCTGGGCGCCCCGCCGACGAGGGGGAATCTGGGCGCCCCGCCGACGAGGGGGAATCTGGGCGCCCCGCCGACGAGGGGGAATCTGGGCGCCCCAGGCCCGACGAGGGAAAATCTAGGTGCGCCCCCGGCCCGACGAGGGGGAATCTACTCGGCCCGTTCCACTCCCCGCGCCCCACGCCCGCGCCCCGCGCCCCGGCGCGAGTGCACCAATCGCACAACTCCGGCGTCCGGGCGTCGAAGTCCTCGGCCAGGGAGGTCATCCGGGCCCCGTGGGCCTTCATCACCTGCCTCGGGGGCTTCTAGGTCTTCCGGCTCAAGAGGTCGAACTTCAAGACCGGCAGCCGGGCGTCGGGGTCCACGGCCGCGGCGGTGTTGCTTCGCGGCTCCGGTGAGGTCAGGTCGGACGCCCTCTGTCCCGGAGTCTCGGCCGGGTGGTCGACCCGAGCCCCGCACACCCGTCGACCCGGGGGCGGAGGCGGAGGTCGGGGGCCCGCCTCGGGCTGCGATCTGAGCTCCGGCGGTGCGTCGTGTGCGCGGATCGCCGCGAGTGTGCGTCGGTCGCTCCTTGTCTGTTCGGCCGGAAGTTGTGCCCCGACGCGAGCCTTCCCTCCAGTCCCACGCGCCGCCGTCCCCAGATTCCCGCCTCTTCGACGGAAAGCCACGACCCTGGCTCTCCCGAGCCCCCGCCTGAACCGAAGGATGTCGCCGGTGGTCTGTAGTTTCGTCGTCGATGAACCGTGACATGGAGCCCCAGTGGAGTTCCAGTGTCGGGGGCCCGACCGCCACGTCTATGGACCTCTCTCCCTGGTCAATCCTTGACGCAGACGAGTCCCTGGGTCGCAGGTTCCGAGTGCAAGGACTCCTGGCCCACACGGGGGTCCCC
The DNA here is from genome assembly GCA_006410555.1 of Capra ibex. Classification (NCBI taxonomy): domain Eukaryota; kingdom Metazoa; phylum Chordata; class Mammalia; order Artiodactyla; family Bovidae; genus Capra; species Capra ibex. The sequence continues at coordinate 17,689,428 of SJYO01033645.1, read as the reverse complement.
CGACGGTCCTTCCACTTCACTTCACTTCAGCGAGCCAGCACAGGTTGAGAAACTCTGGGACACCTGACATCGAATGGTTCGAGGAGGCAGCCACCCTAAGAGGTCCGTTCTTATGGCCTCACCCAACGGTAAAGGAAGAGGTCCCCTAGAAGGGCTGGGTCCCCAACTTGGACCCTTGGACCCGGAGGGCGTAATCCCCGTCTGCGAAATTGGAGACTCGGTAGTACCTTCGACCTCAGCCTCCCGACGGCCCCGTCCCTCCCCCGGGAGTGCGCTGTGTCTTGGGGGTGGTAGAGGGGAGGTCGGGCAAGACCCTCCTCCCCTCGTCAGTCCCGACGGAACCGGGACGAAACTTTTCCGGGGATCCGCAGACACCAGAAAGGTAAATAGAAGTTTGTCTTCGATTTGAGTTTGTGTCCAACCTTCTGCGTGCACTCTCGGTCGGAACCGACTCCGTGTCAGAACGGGCTGGCTCGGAGTGGCCGGTGTCCGGTGGGGAGGCGGGCGGAGGTGCGGTGCCCGAGTCCAGACCGGCCGGTGCCCTGTCCGTCACACCTGCCTGACGGCGTCGGGCGCGAGGCGTCGACCAGGGCGCGGTGCCCGAGTCCAGACCGGCCGGTGCCCTGTCCGTCACACCTGCCTGACGGCGTCGGGCGCGAGGTGTCGACCAGGGCGCGGTGCCCGAGTCCAGACCGGCCGGTGCCCTGTCCGTCACACCTGCCTGACGGCGTCGGGCGCGAGGCGTCGACCAGGGTGCGGTGCCCGAGTCCAGACCGGCCGGTGCCCTGTCCGTCACACCTGCCTGACGGCGTCGGGCGCGAGGCGTCGACCAGGGTGCGGGCCAGAAACGACTCGGGCCCCGCCTTTGCCTCTACAGAGGGGGAGTTGCCGTCACTGACGTTTCAGACGACTTCGCTCTGTGCTCTCCGTCCCCGTCCCTGTCGGTGACACCTCTCGTCAGACCTCTCGGGAAACTTTAGATTTTGGTCTCGATGGCACACTAGACCGTTGGGGTGAGGACCCGCACATAGACGTCATGGCACTAAGGAATGGTCGACTCGGTGTTCCCTTCGGGTCGTTGTGCCCTCACCCGTCGGAGAGGGAAGAGGTCGCCTAGAAGGGCTGGGTCCCTAGCTTGGCCCCAGAAGACGTGACGTCCGTCTAAGAGACGGTCGACTCGATAGTGCCTTCGGGATACTAAGTCTTTCTATGTACGTGGGGATGCAAGTAGCTTCGTGATAAATGTTGTCGGTCCTGTACCTTCGGATCCACAGGTAGCCGTCCGCTTACCTACTTCTACAGCATGCTTCCTTATAATGAACCGGTGTTTTTCTTGTTTTATTTCGGTAAACGTCGGTGTGTCTACCCGGACCTCTCGAGCATGGCTCACTGCCTTTGGTTTCTGTCTACATCCTGTGACGAATGTTCCGTCTTGAATTTGTCTCGCCTGTCTACTTGAATGGTTTATCTTGACTTTAGTGCCTACCTTTCTTTGTGTCTCAATGTGAGTGAGCCCCTACCCCGTCCTTGTGTGAACCTCTGACACTTTGCCAGTAGGGACCCATTGACA
>SJYO01033645.1:17650358-17682858 GCA_006410555.1 Capra ibex | reverse complement strand
AGAGAGGAGGTATGCGTGCAGGTCTGGACCTGCCCGGCCGCGGGGTCCGGGTCCAGATCTTCTCTGCGGTGCCGGTCACGACCCCGGACGTCGGCCGTCCCGGTCCCTCCGAGTGGGACGCAGCCCGACTGTTCGCCTGTTCGACGTGCACTCGACCCTCGGGCGCCCTTGCCGGGAGGGTGGGGGTCTCGCCCTCAGGGCCGACAGGGCTGCCCTCCCTCAGGAGGAGGAGTGCATCGCTGTGGCCACGGGTGAGCCGTTCCGGGGTGACTGAGACGCAGGCCCCGAAGCGCGATGTCTGCGACCGGCACTTACGCGTGGCGGCCAGGTGCACCGGGACGGACTTAGACAGTGGGTCTGCCCGTACTACTTCTGTGGTGGGAGCCCTGACTTTACGTACGAAGAGTAGTGAGACTTCTGCCTGGACCGGTGTGCGAGGACTCGGGGTCGAAGTAGTCGGTGGGGCAGAGGTCTTGACGGGTGGACCCCGGAACCCCAGAGTCGTCCGAAGTCGAGACACGTGCGGAGGGAGTCGATCCGCCCCGACCCCCGGACCCCTCCCTAGGTGGGCGAGGGGCAAGGACCGGTCGCGGAGACTGTGGGGTGGGACCTTCTCGCCGAGGACGTAGCTGGGCACTCGGTGTCTCGACGTCGAGACGGGGCCCAGACCGGGCCGAAGCACCTGCGCGAGGAACTGGCACACGCGGTCCGGAGCCGAGGACGAAACGACCCTCTCCGCAATTGACAAACGTCTCCGGACCCGGAAGGCAGGTAGCCCGTCGTAGACGTCCGGATACGGGTGGCGAGGACCGTGGGGACGGGTAGGGGTACCCTTCCTGGACCACCCGTCCCCTACCGACTCGTGGGTCCGGGGCGTCCGGTCCGGCCGTCGGGACAGATTTCGGTCGTCCTCAAGCATACACTTGCTCGTAGACGAACTCCTCTGGGGTTCTGGGGCAGCACGTCAATGTGAGGAGTAAGCCTAAATTCGTGTGAGCCGTAGCGCGTCACTAACCTACGGTGCCCTGTGGCGCGAGAGTGACGCCCCTTGCAAGGGTGACGTCGTAGTCGTCTCCTTCCCGGTTCTTCCCTTTCGAGACACTCGCTTGCAGGTCACGGGGGTACTGTTCTCAGACTAGAGTCTCTGAGCTCCTCAGTCTTCTTTTCCTAACGTGGCTTGTTCACGTTGGATTTATTTAACGAAAGTTTCAGGTGGGGTACCCTGAATGGAGGACTCTGTCTGCTCTCGACCCAATTCTCGTGTGCCTGAGTTGTGTGTCTAGGCGGGTTAAACGGGGAGTCTGGTGTCTCGAGTCCGACTAGGTTGTCTTTCGCTTAGACGATAAATGAATGGCATTTACAGGTAGTTCTGAATTTTACTCGCGGAGTATATCAGTCTCTAGGATCATATAGAGGTTGTCTACAAGTGACGTCGGATCAAACGTCGACACCTGCAGAAAGTCCTCCCCCGTCAAATTTGTTGACCTGTCTCTCACGGCGGATGTCGGCAGAGCCATGTGTGTCCTGTAGGGACTCGTAACGGCACTACCCCCGACGGAGACCCGTCCCTCTACCCTCGGGTCCCTGGAGTAAAAGGGGAAATGAAATAAACTTCTGAAGTAGGAAGAAGGATCTACTGGATCAGTGTCTCATTGGAAACATTCTTGTTGTGTGCCACGAGGACTCTCCTTGTCGGGGTGGTCGGCAACACCCTCCGCCCCCGCCCTCGTCCCCGTGATTGGTTCCCAGAGGGCACCTGGGGCAGTCCTTCGCGGGTGAGAGAGTGGTGCTCGGAGATCCTTAGGTGACGGGAAAACAGGTCCTCTCCGTAGTGTGCTCCCCCCGAGAGTTGTACCGGAAACTGTCGGTCTGGTTAGCTAAATTCGTTTGCATTTTCACTCACCGCTCGGCCGTTGTTCGGGGACGACGACCCCCGACCTGCCCCCGGACCACGGGAGTCCGGGGTGTACAGGGCTGTCCCAGAGACTCGGGGTCGTAGAGGACGACGAAGTGGTCTTCTCGTAAGGTCCGGTGTGCTGTCCGGACCCCAGCGCAGCACCTTTCTTCGCACAAATGGAGGGGTCGAGGAAGGTTCTCCTCTCGTGAGGAGCCGGTCTCAGGACTATAAACCCCCCGGTTCCCAGGTCTTCGGAGTCCGTACCAGAGACCCCGTGGGGTCAGGGGACTAGTGTCTGGGAGTCGTAGGTGTGTGGACGACTCTGAGGTCAGGGGGTTAGTGTCTGGGAGTCGCAGGTGTGTGGACGACTCTGAGGTCAGGGGACTAGTGTCTGGGAGTCGCAGGTGTGTGGACGACTCTGGGGCCAGGGGGCTAGTGTCTGGGAGTCGTGGGTGGGAGAGGAGGCCGTGTCCCAGAGACTGTGGACCGTGGGGAGGGGTGCACACAGTCCCCACTGTGAGGGTTTCCGACTCTCGAAGCGACGGTCTTGTGCTCTCGACCTCACAAGGTTGCCGTTACTGAGTCCGGGGTGCCTCTCGTCGCAGGTCTTGTCTGCTTCGGGTATTTTGGGCACTGGAGTGTCTACAGGTCTTCCTGTGCCAGGTCGTGATTCGGGAGTCTCCTCCCCTGGTTCTCTCGCCGGACCAAGACTCCGACGCTGGTCACAGGGACCCCGAGGGCTCTCCAGGAAGAGGAGAGAGAGGGTCCCCTCCTCGCTCGAAGCCCTTGGGTCTGGGGCCGTCCCGTCCCTCGTCGTTTCTACTGGAGGGAGCCCTCCGCTACGTCCGTCGGACGGCACCCAGACCGGGACGGCTGAGACGTCGACTGGAGATCGAATCTCTGCGTCTCGAGGGCCCCCCGACGAGTCACTCCGCATCTACGACTCCCTTTCAGGACTTGCCCTTGGTGTGGGAGCAGTATGGTCCGTCCGTAAGAACACGACACCTCTGCCCTACCAAACCTCGGCTCCAAGTGGGTCGTGCGTGTGGGACCTGGGGTCCATTGTGCGGTTCACCTCTTTCAGTCGGTTCCGTCTCCCAATGTGGAGACATTCGAACTCTCCCACGGTCGATCACAGACTCCGGTTTGCGTTGTATACTCGCAAGAACCCCTCTACGCTCGTGCCTCACGTCCCCGGGGTCACTCGAAGGCCCCGACCACCTGTGGGCGAGACAACCTCGACGCCGCCGGCGAGGTGCCTGCCGCGTACACACTCTTGGGTCGTCTGTACGGACGGTGTGTGCGTGGACGAATGTACCACTAATATGGCGGTAGTTCCACTGACCGAATTCTGGTTTCAAGTTCGACTTTTTGGTTTCCAACTTTAGAAGGAATTTCCAGTAGAGCCAGGAGAATAAAGAACCTATGCTGCAGTCGTTTGTCGTCACTGACTGGTACTCGGTTAGGTCCATTTTTAAATACCCCTTTTTTTTTCCGACGTCGGTTCGTCCGGGGGTGGTGGTGGTGTGGACGGAGGTTGGACTCCTAATTTTTCCGACGTCGGTTCGTCGGAGGAGTGGTGCGGGCGGAGACTGGACCCCCTTTTTTTCCGACGTCGGTTCGTCGGGGGGGTGGTGCGGGCGGAGACTGGACCCCTTTTTTTTCCGACGTCGGTTCGTCGTGGGGGTGGTGCGGGCGGAGACTGGACCTCGAGGGGCGAGACGACGGGCAGGGGCGCACTGGAGACGAAACCCCCGGCGCGGGTGCAAGGGTTGTTGTCGCCCCTCTCCGGGGTGAGCCGACTGCCGGACCGGTGGTACCGCAGTCCGTCCCCTCCCTCGACCGAGACCGGAGGTCTGCGTCCAGAGCCACAGGTTGGGTTCACCCTGTCTGCCTGGATCCGCCTTCCATGGGCGCTCTGTGTCGGGTCCTCTACGGTCCTCTGTTCACAAGGTCTCCTGGATTCTCCGTCGGGACTGGGTCGGACTCGGAGAGGCCGGAGACAGGGCGGCCGTCTCTTTCTTCCGCGTCGTCCTTTCGGCCCAGGAACGATTCGCGCGGTGTGGTGACGGCCCCGTCCTCGGCGGCGGGAAGCGGGGTCGACGAGGTGTCTGGGATGGGAAGGACGGCGGTCCACCCGTGCACAAGGGACCGGGTGCTCTCGGGTCGACGAATTGGAGGAGAGGGAGGTCTGGGGTTGTTCGTGGACGGGGGAAGAGCGCGGAGGAGGACCCTTGACAGTCCCCGTGACTGACCGGGTAGAGTTTGGGGAGTGTCGGTGGGGGCAGGGCACTGGACAGACCCGGGGGGTGCTCCCGGCGACGGAGAGACTGGAGGTCGTAGGTTCGTGCATGGGGAGGACGCTCCGCTCGGAAAGAGGGACCCCACACCAGAGGACCTATGGACCCACACACGGCCTCCGAGGACAGGAGACGGACCTCCCTAACGAGACCCCAAACGCAGTCGGGACACGGAGGTTGCCGGTCCTGGTCAGGAGTCTCCTTCCCCTCTCTAGTGTCTGTCCTACCTTTCAGAACCCTCGTCGACCCCTTTACTCTGCGGGACTTCATAAGGCTCGGGGTCTTTTCGNAGGTTCGTGCATGGGGAGGACGCTCCGCCCGGAAAGAGGGACCCCACACCAGAGGACCTATGGACCCACACACGGTCTCCGAGGACGGGAGACGGACCTCCCTAACGAGACCCCAAACGCAGTCGGGACACGGAGGTTGCCGGTCCTGGTCAGGAGTCTCCTTCCCCTCTCTAGTGTCTGTCCTACCTTTCAGAACCCTCGTCGACCCCTTTACTCTGCGGGACTTCATAAGGCTCGGGGTCTTTTCGTAAAGGAAGAAGGTTTGTTAGGACTGTGGGAGCAACAGAGGCTTTGTTTCCACCGTGGAGTCTGAACCTTTCTGCGTTTCCCTTTCTCAAGAGAGGGAGGGCTTGTAGCGACAGAGGGTCTCCTTCGGGTCGCTTCACTGCTCCTGTGCCTTTCTTCGTTGTCTGCTCCCACCGTTCTGACGACACCCAGGTTCCGAGTCGGAAGTCGAAGTCGTGGTCGAGGGGACGGACTGAAGGGTGTGGGGGCTGCAAAACTTATACCTTTCGAGGTCCGTAGCTGGACTCTCTATCCCAGTGTCGACATTTTAGGATATTTGTCTCAGCCATGCTTTTAACATCCGAGTCCGCGCGCGTGTCCACCACCCATTTCGTAAGATAGGGGTCAGCGTGGGGGTCTATTGCACAATATTCCCTTTCCCCTCACCCCTCCCGACTCGAGCACGACCACCCGCTCCCCTTCTGGGTAGGGCTCTTGCCTCGTCGGTGTGGGTCTGGTTCCTCGAACCTCCTGGGCGCCCTGTCTGTGGACCCCTGGCGCGACCCGGCCCGTTTACCTGGCATGCCTCGACCTCGAGACTGGAGTCGGCTTGTCTCTTCGGAGCGTCGACCGAACCGTCCTTTACACCCCTGGAGCCTCTTTTCGTCCCCTGGACCCCGAGCCGTCCTCCTGAGCCCCGCGCGTGCGACCCGTGGAGCCTCTCCCCAGACTACCGGTCAAGACGCGCCTGGGGGACGCGTCCTCCCACCCCTCGGGGCCGACCCGCGTCTGCGGCCCCGGCCCTCACGTCGCGGACCCACGGCCCCCGCGTCTCCCCGGCCCGCGGCCGCGAGGCCAGCCTGCCCCGGCCCCCCGGCGGGGCACCCCTGACGGGAGCCCCCGAGGCCCGGCCCGAGCCCGCGTCCACGCGCCCTGCGCCGCAGTCGAGTGGACGCCTCGTGGCCCTCCGTGTGCTAGTCGTCGTCGCGCGGCTCGTCCTCCGGCCCGGAGGCGGCGCGTGGGGTGAACCCGTAGCGCGCAGGCGACGCGGACTGGGTGGGCGCGGCCTCAGGCTTGGGCTGGGCCTCCGAGCCGCCCCCGCCCCGGCGCGCGGCCAGCGGCCCCGTTGTTCGGCGGCGGGAGCGCCGGGCGGCCACGAGTGACCGACGTCGGACTCCGGGGCGGGGGCTCCGGGGCGGGGGCTCCGGGGCGGGGGCTCCGGGGCGGGGCCTCCGGGGCGGGGCGGCGCGCCGGAGCCCCGCCCCCGGCCCGGAGCGCCCGGCCGCCCCCGCCGCCCGCCAAAGGCCAGGAGGCGGGGCCGCGGGGCCCGGGGCAGGGAGGGGCCCCCGGACCGGGACTCTCCGCGGGAGTCACCGTCTCTGTGAAACGCCGACCTCTACACGTCTGCCCTCGAGTGGCGGACCCGCGCGACGCGTTGGGACGTGTGAACTTGTGCGCCCAGTTCAGTGGGGGCCGCGCCACTTGCCCACTCGTCCACGCTTTCCGCGAAGGTCTCGGCTTCGTCATAAAATTTCGTCAAGTTTACGACTTCTCTTTTCAAAAAATTTATCACTGAATTGTACACTTTCACTTTCAGCGAGTCAGCACAGGCTGAGAAACACTGGGGCACCTGTTATGTCAGGTACCTTAAGAGGTTCGTTCTTATGACCTCACTCATCGGCGAGGGAAGAGGTCCCCTGGCAGGGTTTGGTCCCTGACTTGGGTCCAGAGGACGCAACGTCCGCCTAAGAAGTGGTCGACTCGGTGGTCCCTTCGGGTTTGACCCTTTCCGTATGCAGTGTCGACGCATAACATCGGGACGAATAAATTGAGTGTACGTCTCGTGTAGTACGCTTTACGACCCGACCTCCTTCGTATTCGACCTTAGTTCTAACGTCCCTGTTTATAGTTATTGGAGTCTATACGTCCACTGTGGTGGGAATTCCGTCTTTTGTTTCTCTTGATCCCTCGGAGAACTTTCACTTTTAAGTCAGGGAGTCAGAACACCTGGGGTACTTGGCGTCGTGAGGCCCGGAGGGACTGGTAGTGGTTGAGGGTCTCAAGTGAGTTTGAGTACAGGTAGCTCAGCCACTACGGTAGGTTGGTAGAGTAGGAGACAGCAGGGGAAGAGGAGGGCGGGAGTTAGAAAGGGTCGTAGTCCCAGAAAAGGTCACTCAGTCAAGAAGTGTAGTCCACGGGTTTCATAACCTCAAAGTCGAAGTCGTAGTCAGGAAGGTTGCTTATAAGTCCTGACTAAAGGAAATCCTACCTGACCAACCTAGAGGAACGTACGTCCAGTTCCCTGAGAGTTCTCAGAAAAGGTTGTGGTGTCAAGTTTCGTAGTTAAGAAGCCGCGAGTCGAAAGAAATATCAGGTTGAGAGTGTAGGTATGTACTGATGATCTTTTTGGTATCGGAACTGATCTGCCTGGAAACAACCGTCTCATTACAGAGACGAAAAATTATACGACAGATCCAAAGAAGGTTCCTCGTTAAAATTAAAGAAAATTAAATAAATTAAATTAACAGAAAATAAATTAAAGAAATTAAAATTAAAGAAATTAACTTTACAGAAAATTAAAGTACCGACGTCAGTGGTAGACGTTACTAAAACCTCGGGGGGTTTTATTTCAGAGAGTGACAAAGGTAACAAAGGGGTAGATAAACGGTACTTCTCTACCCTGGTCTACGGTACTAGAAACAAAGGATTTACAACTCAAAATTCGGTTGAAAAAGTAAGAAGAGAAAGTGAAAGACGACCTAGTAGCTGTTTCGCTCTCTCAAGGTCTTTTTGTAGATAAAGACGAAATAACTGATACGGTTTCGGAAACTGACACACCTAGTGTTATTTGACACCTTTTAAGACTTACGCTACCCTTATGGTCTGGTGGACTGGACGGAGAACTCTTTGGACATACGTCCAGTCCTTCGTTGTCAATCTTGACCTGTACCTTGTTGTCTGACCAAGGTTTATCCTTTTCCTCACGCAGTCCCGACACATAACAGTGGGACGAATAAATGTGTCTTCAACATCACCAATGTGGAAGTAAATGACAATGAGTCAACCATGTCACACTTTACGGTGTACGAACATTCAAGACTCTAAAAAAAAAAGACTTTTACTATGGTTTAACGATACTAAATAAGTCATTAGGACCTATTTATGAAACCATAATACATCCTTGAACCTACTAGGAAAGTCAAAATAAGTCATGACAATAAAAAATCTCTGGTACATGTAAAGTCTAGTAGTCGTCATTACATCGTCTATCCACTTAAAGACAAAATCTCTCCTAACGGTCCATAATATGAGAGTGTCCAAGAATCCTTTAAAACACCTTACAAATTCTCAATGACTTTAAGTAAATACCTTATAAAAGTACCTCTTCCTTTACCGTTGGGTGAGGTCACAAGAACGGACCTCTTAGGGTCCCTGCCCCCTCGGACCACCCGACGGCAGATACCCCAGCGTGTCTCAGCCTGTGCTGACTTCGCTGAATCGAATCGAATCGTCTCATGTAGTACTCTTTACGACCCGACCTCCTTCGTGTTCGACCTTAGTTTTAACGGCCCTCTTTATAGTTATTGGAGTCTATGCGTCTACTGTGGTGGGAACACCGTCTTTCACTTCTTGATTTCTCGGAGAACTACTTTCACTTTCTCCTCTCACTTTTTCAACCGAATTTCGAGTTGTAAGTCTTTTGATTCTAGTACTGTAGACCAGGGTGGTGAAGTACCGTTTATCTACTCCTTTGTCACCTTTGTCACCGACTGAAATAAAAAATCCCGAGGTTTTAGTGACGTCTACCACTGACGTCGGTACTTTAATTTCTGTGAATGAGGAACCTTCCTTTCAATACTGGTTGAATCTGTCGTATAATTTTTCGTCTCTGTAATGAGACGGTTGTTTCCAGACAGATCAGTTCCGATACCAAAAAGATCATCAGTACATACCTACACTCTCAACCTGATATTTCTTTCGACTCGCGGCTTCTTAACTACGAAACTTGACACCACAACCTTTTCTGAGAACTCTCAGGGAACTGGACGTACGTTCCTCTAGGTTGGTCAGGTAGGATTTCCTTTAGTCAGGACTTATAAGCAACCTTCCTGACTACGACTTCGACTTTGAGGTTATGAAACCCGTGGACTACACTTCTTGACTGAGTGACCTTTTCTGGGACTACGACCCTTTCTAACTCCCGCCCTCCTCTTCCCCTGCTGTCTCCTACTCTACCAACCTACCGTAGTGGCTGAGCTACCTGTACTCAAACTCACTTGAGACCCTCAACCACTACCTGTCCCTCCGGGCCTCACGACGTCAAGTACCCCAGTGTCTCAGCCTGTGCTGACTCGTCGACTTGACTAGCACACTCTTCGATGCTGGGACATCTAAGAGAAATCTGTCTACACAGACAGTGTGCAAACTGAACGTCCCCCTGCCCACGCCCCCCGGTTGGCCTTATAGGAGGCGGAAACCCACGTGTTCAGAGCAAGACCCGGAGTGAGGATGGTGAAAGTTAAAAAATTAAAATTTTTCAGGTCTATTTGGAATGTAAAATCCTTTTCTACTTATTTTCAGAATAAAACCGTGTCTTAATACAGTCTTTCCTTCAACATACTATAAACCCGTTTAAATACGAAGGATCGTTAGTGTTTGGGGTGAGTAGGGTTCTTGTTTTAAGTCTCAAATGACTTTCTTTTATACTTTGCACAGATCCCTCCGACTAAAAAAGAGTCGTAGTCTCAAAGGTCTTTTGTGTGTGAGTCCGCGTGCGTGTGGTGGCGTACAAGACTTCGACACACGACGGGAACGTGTGACCTGCAATTCTCGACGATCCTCGTGTCGCTCCGAAGGGAAGACCTTGTTTCTGTTCGACGCAAATGAAACTTCTCAAAAAAAGGTCGTAATTCGTTTATAAACAGTCGATCTCTTTCAATTTGGGTCCTCTCCGTCTCTCCTCGTTTGTGCGTCTTTCGGCTTCTGGATCACGTCAACCCCCCCCACCCCACCGACCCCGACTGGGTCCCGCTTCTGGATCACGTCAACCCCCCCCGCCCCCCACCGACCCCGACTGGGCCCCGGCCTCGGTGGAGCTCAGAGGTCCCGCGTCAGAGCGGGGGACTCGCGTGAGGGGTTTCGGTCATAGAAGATAGGTGACAAAAATTCTGTATTTTAACGGGCTATCCACAATTCTGACACTATTTTCGCACAACCATATTAACCTTACTCTCTGCCGGGAGTTCTGTGTGCCCCTTCCACAGTGTCCCCTCCGGGGAAAGGCGGACACGTCCACGCAGGGTCTGTGTGTGGGAGTGGACGGGACCAAGGACCACTACGACGACTCGTCGTTTATCGTGTCAGGAACCCTGAAGGGACGACCAGGTCACCGCTCTTTAGGTACGAGAGCCATTTTCCCCGGGTCCAGACTGGGGACCAACCCCTCGATCTAGGGTGTTCGTCGTTGATTTTAAACCGGTTCGGTTTATTTGTTTATATAACCAATTCACTCGATCCCAAGTGTGTTTAATAACGTTTCATTATTTACCTTTTGGTCGTGTCAGGTGCTTCGTGGTCCCGTAGGAATTCGATAAATTTGTCGTGGTCTAAGAGGAAACAAAAAAAAAAAAGGTCTATAATTTGAACAGTTGTACCCGATATTTTTGGTACTTTAGGAATCGGGTCGGGACACAGGAAACAAAAATAAAGACCCTCTTTTACACTTATTGAGTCACGATGTCTTCTTTAGGAATGGGGAATTGGACGACTCTTGATGTCCGGACATCTGTGCGGGACGAGGACCTAATTCTTGTGTAAATGAGGTAGTCCTAAATCACTATGGTCCTGACATGACGTCTCTACGACGATGAGGTCTGCACAAACGACTCCTCGGTTCTGAAGCCCAAAAATTTTCTCATCGTTCTCCACGGAAGTTGTATGAGGAAACGTGTTGCGAACTAACGAGAACTGGGACTCGTCTCGTACTTTAAGAGTGTAGTGACCCGTCCCTCCGATGTCAAGTCACTGGGTCGGTTACCCCGACATTTGTCACCGCACGCCCGTCTAGCATGGATTATGGGCGTTGCCATTGGACGCGTCCGGTTGAAGGGGTACGACCCACACGTCTCTTGTCTTTTTTCGTTCACAAGGAACTTCTTGTCCCAGGACGACTGGAGGAGGGGAGGGTCCTGAGAGGGCGACGAGGGTCGCCTCTGTCCCCACCTGCTCTTCGCTCCTCTCCTCCTCCTCGGGTCAAAGGTACAGTTCGACGGTCTCAGACCTCGGTTCTTTGACACTCGCACCCCTCGCGCCCCCTGAGGACCCTATTCACTCGCAGTAGAGTCGGGACCTGCTTTTCTTGCACCTTTTGGCGACAGGCACTCCGCGTGCATGTATGGACACCAACTAAGTACGACGACAAACCGTCTTTGGTCGTGTTGAGACATTTCGTTATTCGGAAGCTAATTTTTTAATCATTTTTTTTTTTCTTCTTCTTCTTCTTCTTTTAGGAATAGAAACCTTTCGCTCTTTCCTTTTACCCAGGTTCAGCCCTGCCAGTCAGTTCCGGATGGGTCTTTCCGTGTACGCCCCACGACCCCCGGACACACAAACGGCCCCGACGTGGTCGAGGTCGCGACCGGACCCGCCAAGGGTTTCCGGTGAAACGTCGAGTCGGAGACCCGCTGACTTTTCGTTCCAGACCGAGTTGTCGCAGGCAAGCAGGTCTGCCCTAGTTGCCGCAAACCCAAGCGACACACGCCTCGTGCCAAGCCCACGGTCTCTCCGAAGTCACCGGGGAGAGAGCCTCTTCAGACGGGCCGACTCCTTCGTCTTGTCGTTTTTGCGTGTTTGTTTAGTCAGGGCACACAAGTTCCGCTGTGGTTGGGACCCGAGAAATTAGGCTCCTTTACCCGGTCTCCGGTCTCCTCCCCAGCCCCCTCGGGTGGCCCGGGGACGACGTCGAGCCCCTCGGTCTCCTCCTTACCCCCACCGAGGGACCCCCCGACCAGGTCTCACCCGGACCCGCACCCCTCGTCCGCGAGGGGGAAGTCGCCACGACACAGGTCCCTGGGGCGAAAGCGCGGACCGTCGAGCCTTCGTCGTCGACCTAACACCGGACAGACACAGAGCCCCTACTAAACGAGGTTGACGAGCGCCAGTGCAAAGCAGGACATGGGTGTCAACGAAACATAGACAGCCAGGTCTACGACCAGGTCCATGTTTGTGGTGTTTTGCGGGCACGGGGTCGGACGGAGGTTCCGTCCCTTAAGGTGTCGTACTTCCTTCGCCTGCTCTCTTCGCCCACAACCCCCACGATACATGTCTCCTCTGGAGTGGTTCTCCCGTAGCGGCTCGTTTCGGGACTCACCAGCGGACGCATGTCCCGACTCCACACCGGCCGGTTCGTCTCTCCCGGGGCCCCCCCGTTACGGGTCCCCAGGTCCGGACGTCCCTCCTCCGGTCCCTTTGGTCCTGCGGCTGTCCGTCCGGAAGGTCTCGTCTCGAGACTGAGTCCGTTAGTCCCTCGGTCCCGTCCGAGACCCGCACCGCAGGTGACACAAAGGTTTCCAGTAGACCTACGGTCCTCACCCGCCGTTATGTTCTTTCCCCTGGCTGGCCTCCGATGACGTCCGCAGGCACACGATTCTGTTCGCCGGCGGACCGTGCCCCGTCTGAGACTAGGGACCCAGCAAACACCCCGCTCTTTTTATTCCTCCTAAGCTCTTACTGAGGCAGTGCGACCCGGACTCTTTCTCCTCCTTGACCCCAACGGTAGGGACCGTACCTCCTCTGACCCTCCCAGTCGGACAGGTCTCCGGGTCTTCGGGTCGAGCCCGGCCGATCAAACCGGGCGTCTCCCAAACCAGGTGGCTCCTGGGACCGGTGACACTACGTCCCCGCACACCTCCCCGACCCCGTCGCCTTGCCCGATCCCTCCTTTTCCCCGGAACCCCCCTTCGTCTGTTCGGAGGAAGGTCCCATAGACGACCGTTCTCCCTCTCTATTTACCCTTTCGCCGACGCCGAGCGTCGGGACTCGGCTCCTGTGACGGGTCAGGAGTAGAGGTAGAGCCCACCCTCTACCTTAGTGTCACGACCTGTGCCTGTACCCTAGCACTAGTTTCTCTGCCTTCCGTCGCTTCGTCTTGCCTGCGCCACGAAGAACAGGCGGTGTAGGGCCCCCCGCAGCACCCATCCGACCCGGCACCTTCGACCGATGCCCCACTCGTCTGTCCCGGTGTGTACCGTCGTGCGGACGGACCACTGAGTCACTGACGTCTATGCTCGGCATACTTGACAGTCGCACTCGTGGTCGGTGCGGGAGCCTCGGACAGGACTTATAGACTTGTCAGCGAAAGTTTGCATCCGCGCGCACACACACCCTCTACGGCGTTATACTTTGTAATTTTGACGTAACTCAACTTCATTTTATTTCGTCACCAATTTCTGATGATACTTTGATAGTTATAGTAGATGTTTTTGTTAGTAATCCTCGAAAGTATGTGAAAGCAGGAGGACCTGACACCGAGTCTCCCATTTTGGTAGACGAACGCCCTCTGGGCCCACGTAAGGGACCCAGTCCTTCTAGGGGACCTCTTCCTTTACCGTTGGGTGAGGTCATGAGAACGGACCTTTTGAGGTACCTACCTCCTTGGAGCATCCAATGTCAGGTACCCCAGTGTTTCTCAGTCTGTGCTGACTCGTTGAAACGAAAGGGAAAAGTATGTGAATTCGTGTAATCCTTTATTCGACTGTCGATTGTCCTTACCATTCTCATGTCATCGAAACATTCACACCCTTCTGATACTTTAGGAAAACTTGGTTCTCTATATACTTTATCTATACAGATTTTCTATTAAAATTTATATTTAATATATCTATAATCTATAAGTATTTTAAATTTTAAAATTCTATAACCATTCTTAATCCATATAAAAATTTCTAACAAAATTAGTGTCAAAAATTAGTACCAACTTAACAAACACAAGTGACAAGGATTGTAATGTGTTGTTCGAAAAGTTTTTGACCTAAATTCATAAATTAAAGTAAAATCGGTACACAGAACCCTCTGTTCGAGAAGCAACCTTAAGAACGGTAAGATTTATTTCAACCCTCCTTGAAGCTACTCCCCCTGCTCGAGGACCTACTGCACGTCCACGGAGATAGTCCTCAGCGCAAACTAGGTCTTTTTTATTTGTGCCCCTCTGCGTTCACCATCCGTTCGCCGTCCGTGTAGAGGAGGGTGACCTGGTCGGAGTCTTCGTGTGCCAAGAGCACCGGGAAATCAAAGAATGTCGAAACTCGAAACAGGAACAACAAGTCCGCGAGTCAGCACAGACTGAGAGACGCTGGGGCACTTGGCGTCGTGCGGTCCGGAGGGACAGGTAGTGGTTGAGGGTCTCAGGTGGGTTCGGGTACAGGTAACACAGTCACTACGGTAGGTTGGTAGAGTAGGAGACAGCAGGGGAAGAGGAGGACGGGAGTTAGAAAGGGTCGTAGTCCCAGAAAAGGTTACCCAGTCAAGAGGCGTAGTCCACCGGTTTCCGGACCTCAAAGTCGAAGTCGCAGTCAGGAAGGTCACTTGCGAGTCCCAACTAAGGGGAATCGTGAGTGACCAGCCTAGAAACTCAAAGAAGGGTCAGCCAAAAGTTGACGGCTCCCTGGAAATGTGGACGGGTCTAACACTGAGAGTCTGCGGTCCAAGGAAGATGCTTTGTTATATTTATGTCCTTTGGGAAAGGGACTCAAATATAAAACGATGTATGATCAGGCGCTACAATGTTTTATATATGAAACATAGAGTCGATAGACATGTTTCTCAAAAGAACTTCAAGTTGTCACACAATCTGTTATTACTTACATTGATACGAAGAATAAAACCACGGCAATCTCGAAAAGGTGGTGTGAGACGTCTATTGTCATCGTAGTCTCCTACTGCACGTTTGCCGCTCACCCAAGCAACGGACACGGACGACGCCTTCCTTGTGCCGAACTCCCCGATCGACAGGACTGTACTGTCCGCGCATTGTCCAATAAGCGCTCAGAGTCTTTCGTGGTTCTGCCTCGCTGGGAGTGAACGCAGGGAGGGGACTTTGCGAAGTGCAGGAAATGTGGACCGTCTGTACACCAATCTGACGAGGACTGTGGAACGACTCGACCGCGAGACACAACCTACGACTCTTGTGTGACCACCTACTCTGTAGACGGAGGTAAGGCCGTGGTGACCCCAAGACCTTCCTTTGCCCGGGAATGTAGAAGGAGGGTCAAAATGACTCTGTCTCAGCTGTAGTCGTACCGTACGTAAGCTCCACGCGTGGCGTTACTAGACTGAGTGTGTCCAGTGCTTTGCTACTAGTGTCATTCAAATCATTTGGAGGTAGTGGAGTAAATCTATGTGTTAAATTTTGTTGTCTTTTATTAATCTCGCCTCTATCCTTTCGTCTTCTCCTCGTTTGGTTTCTGTGTTGTCAGTAGTTTCTTTCTGTGGAGAGGAGTCCGGAATCGAAGGACAGACCCGTATAGACTCCATACGAAAGAACACCAGACTACCAAGACTAAAGACCCAAAGAGGTGTCTGAGGTACCCAAACTCAGATTTCGGGGTCTCTTATTCCAGGAAACCTCCTCGACACACCAAGTACCGTCTTAAGAGGAAGCAGCTCGGTCGGTAAGGGTTGTCACCTCATCTTCCGTCAGAGTGAAACAGGAGGACGGTTTGTCCTACCGAGGAAGACGGGAGACCTGTGGTCTGACGAACGATTTGAAGAACTTCGGAGATGTGTCGTATTGCTTCACTATTCAGCCCAAAGCCACCGACGAAACGTAAGTTCGGTCCGCGACATAAAACTAACATTCGTGTCAACCAGGAGGTGTAGGTGTCCATTGTGTAGGTACCAAGTCGGTTGGCTCTCGGCTTTGGATGAGCCCTTTTGTTAAGGTCTTTTAAGGGTTCTCTTTTCAACTTAAATGGTGCCCGGTCATTGATAAATGAACCGTAAATGTAACGTAATCCTTAATATCCATTCGATCTCTCCTAAATTTCACGCCATGTCCCTTCCTACACACACCCAGTATGCGTCTACCAGACGAGTGGCACAAAACTTTCCCCGAACTCGTGGCAGCCCCCCGGACCTTAGTCAGGGGAGTCTATACCTCCCTCCCGACATTCCCTGACGGAGGGTCCCGACGGTAAACTCTCTTGACCAACGTCATAAGTACTGGTACCCCGAGGGTAGTGGTCAGACAGGAGTTGGTCATTCTCAAAACTGACGTGTGTCTGCCGAGTCCTCAGTATTCTGTCTACGAGGTACGGTCCGGGACAACAGTGTGCACACAGTGTTGGTTGTTAGTGTGACAACAAGGAAGAGACTGACCTACTGGGTCGTCTGGTGGTCGCTCTGTGTGTCTGACCTCCCTTTTCGGACTTCTGTAGTGAGTGACGGGGACGTGGGGACGTTGATGTGTGTGTGTGTGTGTGTGTGTGTGTGTGTGTGTATGTGTGTGTGTGTAAGGGTTTACGTGCGTGTGTGTACGTGCACGTGTGTTTATGTGTGTACGTGTGTGTGCGTGTGCGTGTTTACGTGCGTGCGTGTGTACGTGTGCGTGTGTGTTAATGTGTGTGTTTTATCTGTGTGTGTGTAAGTGTTTACGTGTATGTGTGTACGTGTACGTNTGTGTGTGTAAGGGTTTACGTGCGTGTGTGTACGTACACGTGTGTTTATGTGTGTACGTGTGTGTGCGTGTGCGTGTTTACGTGCGTGCGTGTGTACGTGTGCGTGTGTGTTAATGTGTGTGTTTTATCTGTGTGTGTGTAAGTGTTTACGTGTATGTGTGTACGTGTACGTGTGTTTATGTGTGTTTACTTGCGTGCGTGTGTACGTGTGTATGTGTTTACGTGTGTGTGTTTACGTGTGTGTACGTGTGTGTTCGTGTGTGTAAGTGTTTACGTACACGTGTGTTTGCGTGTGTGTGTATATGTGTTTACGTGCGTGCGTGTGTGTGTGTGTGTGGTCCTCAGACGTCTTTCTTGTATGTTGTGCGAGAGAAAAGTGAGAAAGAAGTCGGTTTCAGTCAAGGGAAAGAGGGTCGACTCATACCTCTCGTCTTTATTTTACGCAAATAAACATAGACGGGGTTTTCGTGAAATCTCGTCTCTGATTTCGTACGACTTCCGACTCGTAGATTGACCGTTTAGGTAACGACTTCTAAAACCTCTGAAAAATTTCCGACTTTAGTCGTAGTACACTTTAATGACATTATTTGTATCACTAAAGGGACAACTGAAAACCCCGTAAAAGTTAACGACGATGACATCCGTTACGAGACACTATAAGACCTAGATTAGAGACCGGACTTTCACACGGACCCCTACCTGAGTCCGTCACGTCTTCCGACAACCCTGGGCCGGGACGGGTGGACGCCTGCAGACACGACTTCTGCGGACTCGGAGAGAAGAGGAAGAGCTTGTCCTGTTAGACCTTCCTGTCCGTCCCGCCGCCTTCGTTCCCACTCGGGGTGCGTCCCACTCGTCCGGCCCCACTCCCGTTCAGACTCGGTATTTCCCTCCGACCCCGGTGGGTGGAGTAACCACGGTCCGACCTCGGTCCTCGGTCCGTCCATTTCGCGAAGGACTCCGGGTTATAAGGTCATCGCGGGTTCCAATGCAGGCAACTACTTGTGTGTGGGTACTAAGGTCGGGACGTTCCCTCCGTCCGACGTTTGGGTCCTTGTTGCAGGGACGCACCGGGGGCGTCACTCGGCGTCCGCTCCGAGGACCCGCACCTCACGCCTTCCCTCAGGTTCCCCGTGTCGGGCTCCGAGGACCCCCCGTCGGGCTCTGAGGGCTGGACACTGTCCGCCACGACAAAAGTTTGTCGTCCCGAAGAGGAAGGTCTTTCTTCCTGTTCCCTGATCCCCACTAACGGTGACAACTGCTCTTGGTATTTTAGATACACCGAAATTCGTAGACGGACGCTGTGCTCCCACTAAGCTCCTGGTTCCTGGTTGTGGGCCCCCTTCTGTCCCTTTGTCACCCTTGCTCTCCACGGCCGAGTGGGACCTTCCCCTCCACTCTTCGTCTCGCCTCGAAAGCACGGAGTGTGTGTGGGTCCAGAGTAGGCCTTTGTGACCCACAGGCCCTCGGAGTGATCGATCAGACGACACGTGACCCGGGACACCCCCCCCCCGCCCCTGTGACCCTCCCCGCAACCGTCACAAGGTCGCAGACAGAGGCAGCACTAAAATACCACAGCGACGACACTATTAAACAACGAGACACGTACGCATAAAACACGTAGCACGTCCATAAGTGTTTGTCCTCTTTATAATCCATCTTTTATTGTAGGATCCTTTCCTCCCTTCGACCTCTTGTGTGAAGTACCTCGTTGGAGTAATCACATTTTTCCCCTGTACACCCACAGGTCCGAGTCGATGAGTACTTCGGTGCGCACTTCGGCAACCGACACGGGTTAAGACCCCTCGTCTCTCCTCGACCCCCCACCCACCCCCCTCTGGGTGTGGGAAACGACAGATGCGTAATAACAACAAACTTGAAAAGGTGACACGAAACTGCATAAGAAAGAATTTGTTGTTTTGTAATCCTCCCGACTTTAGACGACCTTTGGACCCAACTTCACTCCTTCCCTTTCTTGCGCCCCCGGAGGGAAGGTCTAAGGCGTTCCTGTCCGCACGCACCTCCCCGTGGTGAATGTTCGTCGACCTCCTTCCACAGGACACCGCTCCTCGGTCGGCAGTCGCACGGGTCCATCTTCCGTCCCGAGCTCCTCCCCGGGGACTCTCCGGAGGTCCCACGTCTCACCTCGGACCCCCGGTGTGTACTCCCCGTCCTCTCGGAAAGGGTCACGGTTCCGGGTGCGACTGGGGTCCGGGGGTGTCCTGTCCGACTGGGGACTGGAGGGGTGTCCTGCCCGACTGGGGACTGGAGGGGACGTCCTACCTGACTGGGACCCATACGATGTCCTGCCCGACTCGGGACTGGAGGGGTGTCCTGCCCGAATGAGGACCGGGGGGGTGTCCTGCCCGACTGGGGACTGGAGGGGACGTCCTACCCGACTGGGACCCATAGGATGTCCTGCCCGACTCGGGACTGGAGGGGTGTCCTGCCCGAATGAGGACCGGGGGGGTGTCCTGTACGACTGGGGACTGGAGGGGTGTCCTACCCGACTGGGGTCTGTCTGGGGGTGTCCTACCCGACTGAGGACTGGAAGGGTACTGGAGGCGGTGTGTACCCGAGTGGGCTCGGGGGGGGGGGGGCNGGGGGGGGGTCCTTTACGACTGGGGACTGGAGGGGGTGTCCTGCCCGACTGAGGACCTGGGGGGTGTCTTGTACGACTGGGGCCCGGAGAGGGTGTCCTGTACCCAAGACACAATCCCCGAGACGACCTTGGTCCTAGGAGCTATTGGGACTCGTGGAGTGAGACCCCGGTACTCAGAACCGGGGAGTAGACGTTTCCCTCCTCAACCTCTGGAGCTCGAGGGACCAGAGGTTCCAACCCGGTCTGGCTCTCGGTCCCAGTCCCAGTCTCAGTCCCAATCCCAATCTCAATCTCAATCCCAAATTCCAGTGCCAGTCCCAGTCCCAATCCTAATCCCAATCTCAGTCCCAAATTCCTGTCTCAGTCCCAGTCCCAGTCCCGATCCCAGTCTCAATGACAGTCTCAGACCAAATCCCAGTCACAGTCCCAGTCTCAGTCCCAATCCCAATCCCAATCCCGGTCCCAGTCCCAGTCCCAGTTCCAATCCCAAATTCCAGTCCCAGTCCCAATCCCAATTCTCAATGCCAAATTCCAGTCTCAATCCCAAATCCCAGTCCCAGTTCCGGACCCAGTCCCAGTCCCAATCCCAATCCCAATCTTCCTTCCATGAAGAACTTCTTAGCGTAAAAGTCAAGGTCTCTTATCTACCACTTGGTCAGGTCTCCTTAAAATAGGTCTCATTGTCCAGGCTAGTTAGGACGTCCCCCCTCTGTCGTCTCCATTCTACCGCCCCTGTGAGAGGCCACAGGTTCGTGTCTGAGTGTCAGGCCTCAGTAGTCACTGACCCCGAGCGGGACCACCCCGTGCCTGACCAGACTGGACGCACTGACTCCCAGAGGTTCGGTGGTCCTTTCGAAGGGTGGGTCCGGGACTTGAAGGGGACCTCAAGGGGTCTTCCCGTCCCAGGGCGACGTCTGTCGGTCCTACGGGGGCCGGGTCGTCACCCTCAGCTGTCCTGTCTCCCGCCCCTGCCCGCGGCGCCCAGGGGTGTGGGTCTCCGTCGGAGAGGACCCCGAGTCTGAAAGGAGGGTGGGGTGGGAGTTGGAAACCCAGGTTCGGTACTCCGTCCCTCCTGTGTCGACAGTGGTCTCGGGTGGAAAGGCGACCAAAACTTAAAAGGTACTTTTTGACTGAGCTGGAACTAAGAGGTGGTCCTAGGAATCTTCGACTGTAAGGACCACCCCTGTCTGGTCGAGTGACCTATGTACCGGTGCCTTCCGAAAGGAGACCTCGGGTCAGAAGAGTCTCAGGGTCTCCCTTCTGTTCGCTTCCCCTCTTCGGCTCCCGGGGGTTCCTGGGGCTCACGAGGCGAGGTTCCCAGGACGGACCGGGCGGGAGCTTCTCCGGACCCCGAGTCGTCGTCACACTCTCGCGGTCGGTCCCCGAACCGTCCTTCGCAGGTGGGAGTGGGTTCACGTCCTCGACTTCGGGTCCCGTGTAGTCCCGGTCCCCGTACGTACATCCGAGCTTCGGGATCGGGAAGACGGTCCTGGGACTCCCCGGGTAGCGGGGTGCCGTCTACCCCTCCACCCTCCCAGACGGCGACCTCCGGGCCCAGATCCCGTCGTCGAACTGAAAGCTCAATGTATGGCACTAACCTCCTTACAGATACAGGGCTACTTGTAGCCATTCTTAGGGATTTGAGCAGAGTAAGTTTTTGTGGACGCTTTCTTCTCGACCGTAGTCTGCCTGTCCGGGTGGGTCTCCTTCCCCCGTCCCTCTAGCCCGAACCCCGTCAGAGGTCCTTCCCTCGGTGGTCGGACGACAGGTACCCGCCGGTCTTCGCCTCCGGGGTCATCTGAATGTTGCGCTGTCCATTCACCCGGAAAAGATGGGGTTAGTTCGGAGTGTGTGTCTCCACGAATTTTCGTATCGTTTGTCGTTTTCCCGGGTGCCGTCTCGAACCGACTACAGGGCGGACGTCGGTCTACGGGTCGGGGTGGACTCGGAGTAGAACACGCAACCGTACCTCGGCAGGGGGCCTCGTCTGCCAGTAGAGTATTTCGTGCTTGGGCTTCCTGACCGGCAACGGCAACAACTACCCGTCCAAGAGGTACAATTAGCCTTGCAATCTCCACTGACCGACTCTCCACCCGTCCCTCGGTCCCACTCTTGGTCCGGGAAGAGCGATTCTGGGACCCGTTCGGACCGATGCGGAGGATCGCCAGGGGCTCTCGGGAAACTACTCTGAGACACACTGCTACGGACACGGGATCACAGGTTCCTGACCCTCAGACCCCAACCCGTCTCCCCGGGGGTGAGATTAGGACTCTTGGTCGTCGTAGTTGCTGGCACAGGGTCGATCTGACGGTCCCTCGAAGCGTAGGTGTCGCACGCGCCGTACCGAGTGATCCCCGTCCTCTGAGTCGTGTCCGCTTTGGGACACTCGAGTTCACCCTTGCAGAGGGTCCCGGCAGGGACCCCGAGGTCCCCGAGTCTGCGACGCGAGGAGCACACCCCCCGGACCGAAGTCGGAGACCAGTCCCTTGACCGAGGGTGTACGGTGTCGATTTCTAGGGGGCGTGCCGCTCATTGTGTTTCTCGGCGCTCATTCTGGACCGTGCCGGTTTCGTTGTGAGCGTTTCGTTTAATTATGTTTATTTTCTCGACCGTAGAAGGTTCGTTCCGAGAGGAGGAGAAGACGTCCCTGTGCCTGGGATCAGAACTCCCCTCGTCCCCCCGGGGCGGCAGCTGCTCCGCCACGACCTCTCTTGCGCCTCGGGTCGACGTGCCCGACGACGAGCCGGTGCGAGTCCCGCTCCGGACGTTCGTCCCCAGAGACGTCAGGGTAACGGGGGGTCCGGGGGGTAAGAAGTCAAGTGTGGGTAAGTGCCAGAAGGGTCCTCCGTGGGAGCGAGACAGGTGACCACGGTTTGCACCTGTTTTGCATCTTCGTACAGGGACGAAGGTGTCTTTCGGGGCTTCCGGAGGGACGAGACACCGGAGCCGGGCCGGGGTCGGGGACACCGGGGTCGTCGTTGGGAGTCAGGGGTCTCGGGTCCCACGAGTGGGAGACGTCCATTCCGTCCCGGAGGGTGTCGCCGTCCATCACTCTATCGAAGTTCCTCCCCATGTGGTGGAACCCTCACCCTGAGCCTTGTCCCCCGTCCCCGGACTGACGTTTCCTTTGCCCGTCTCCCTTCGCAGGGGAGGAAGGGGTGTGGCGGGGCGGGAGGGGCCCTAGAGTTTTCGCGTGGGACCCCGGCACCCTCTACCCCCCCCCCCAGGGTCGGGTCACCCCAAGGAGCTCGGTGCTCTACGACCCTCTAGTCTAGGGGTCTCTCGAGTCTCGTCCTCCAGAGACGGACTACGACGGGGACGGACCGAGGGACCGTGTACCCTCCGCAGGGGGATTGCACTAGAGGTGTCTATCTCAAGTGTCGCACCGAGAGTCCTCAAGTACTCCCGCAGAGGTACGTGTCTCGACACAGTTGTCAGCAGGGTTGAAGATCGCCTGTTCGTGGTGAGAGAAGTGTAAATCTCTTCTACGACAGTGAATTTCCCGAATTTTTGCTGTGCCGAGAGTCCACCCTTTTGGTCCCAAACTTGCTTCCGCCGGGGACGGGAGTGTTCTCGGAAAATTCAAAGACGGGTGTCCCTTGGGAAGGGAGAGGATGGGGGAGGGTGTTGAAGGGCTCCTGCCGGTCAGGGGGTTGTTTCACCGTCGACTCATGGGTCCTACCTAAGTTTCTCCGAGGCCTTGTACTTCATGAACCGCCACATTAGGGGTCGAAGGCAGTCGTGGCGCAGCATCAGACGTTCTGTGGCCGGCGGAAACGACCCGTCCCGGGGGCTGGTCGACGGGAGAGACCCGTCCCGGGGGGTGGCCGGCGGGAGAGACCCGACCCCAGGGGGGTGGCCGGCGGGAGAGACCCGACCCCAGGGGGGTGGTCGGCGGAAGCGACCCGACCCGGGGGGTGGCCGGCGGGAGAGACCCGACCCGGGGGGTGGCCGGCGGGAGAGACCCGACCCGGGGGGTGGCCGGCGGGAGAGACCCGACCCCGGGGGTGGTCGGCGGGAGAGACCCGACCCCCGGGGGGTGGCCGGCGGGAGAGACCCGTCCCGGGGGCTGGCCGGTGGAAGCGACCTGTCCCCTGGACTGGCCGGCAGAAGTGACCCGACCCCGGGGGCTGGCCGGCGGAAGAGACCCGACCCGGGGGGGGGGGTGGTCGACGGAAGCGACCCGGCCCCGGGGACTTCCTCCACCCTCGGCTGAAGGACCGGGTCTGGCGAGACTGGTAGGGACGTCGGTACGGACCCAGGCTCCGGTGCCGGTGGTCCGGACGGGACGAAGGAAAGTGTCTGTGAGTAGACGGGGGTCGGACCGGCGGGTCCTCCGGAGGTCCCGGGTGTGTCGTGGTGGGGCCCAAGATGGCTCTTTGGGTCCAGTCCCCGGGCACCAGTCCTGCCCGTCCCGTCTCACTCTCCCGTGCCACCGGGGAGACGCCGCTCCAGTCGGACGAGAGACGTGACACGCGTAGAGTCTCCCTCCTTCCGTCTCTCCTCCCTTGAGAGCCACGAGTCGCATCCAATCCCCCGTTCTTGGGGCACCACGAACTCCCCGGAGGGGCCAGTTCGGCGTCCCGGGGTCCGAGTCCCGCCGGGGAGGGCCTCTCGTGAACGGCATCGAGCACCACTGCGGAGACACGAAGAGCTTCGAGCACCGGGGCAAGTACTTCGGTTTCAACCAGGGGGGCACCTTGTACATGTGCAACTTCCTCTAGGGTTTGGACTATTTAAGCCTGTGCGAGGAAAGTTGGAGACGTCTCCTCCTTCCGCTCTTCATCGCCTCCAGTGCAGTCTCCGCTGTCTTAGAGACCCTTTCGGCGAGGAGAGACCGCGACGGGGTGTCAGTCGGGTTGGCACACAGGGAGTCGCAGGTGCCTCTAAGATTGGTCTGTCGTCCGCCTTGACTGGTGTCGATGGGATCCTTTGATCCGAACAGGTATGGTTCATTCACAATCAGCGAGTCAACAAAGGCTGAGACGTCAGGGTACCCGATATCGGGGGGGCAGAGGGGACAGGTACGTTAGTAGGTCCGTTTTTATGACCTCACCGAGCGGTAAGGGAGGAGGTTATGATTCTCGGAAAGGTTTTCAATGAAGAGGGTCTCTTAAAGTGAGACTCGGAGTAGGTAATTTATCGTCGGACTCTCGGAGACATAGTGAATTCCTAGAGTACAAGTAAGTTACAAAACTTTAATATGTTTATTAAACAGATAAGAACACTTGGTGGACGAATCTCCCACGGAGACCCCGGTCACCGGCGGCATGAGAGCAAACACTGGGTGCCGGTAGAGGTGCGGCCGGGATTTCCTCCGTCGGAACGGCCTCCAAGCGGTCCACACCGAGTCGTGACCGACACGCGGAGCGACAGGCGGACCGGTACGAGTCGGGTGAAAGAGAGAGTCTCGGAACCGAGGGAACGGACGACTTGTCTCCAGGAGTAGGGAGAGGGTAGTGTTACCGACTCTTAATTGATTATCCCTCTCTGTGTGTGCCACGGACGGTCTGTGCACCACCTTCGGGCCACGAGTGACCACGTCAGGCCTCGATAAAAACAAAGGAAGGATAAAATGTCAAGTTTCGTCCGGAAAGAGTCAAAGGGTGATAGGAAGCTAACAACAGATAAAGGCCATGTTCACTCGAACGAAAACATTTATAGCAATCATCTTTTTGTGAAGATAATTGTCGGAGGAGGTCCGTGACGAGACCCGCCAAATGGGCCTAGGTGTGAAGGAGGACTGTTGTCCCGAGGCCCCTTCTCCGCCAAAGTCCCCGGCGGAGTCGTCCCGGTGTCTCGACCCGGACTCTGGGAACGACGAGACCGAGGTCCTTGAGGTCAGTGAGAGCGGAGGACCGGGGAGTCGACGTCTCCGGTGACACGGACAGCCCTCTACGTAGGGCGGGAGTCTCTGGCACGCCCCGGGGGGTCGTCGGCCGGGACGGAGAAGACAGGGGCGTGGACGAACCAGTCCCCACCCCCTGAGAAGTGACTCACAGATGGGCTGGTGGACAGGCAGGTACCTCGCCGTTCGGAGGCCCCACACCTCGGTCACCGAGTCCGGGGGCGGGAGTCCGAACCGGAGCCGGGAGGTGTCGTCCACGCCCAGCTCTCGACTGGCTCCTCGCCCCGCCCCACTCACCGGGAGCGTCCCGTCTGTGGTGCCGTCTGAGTGGCGAGTGCGGGTAGTGGGACACGAGCTGAGGGGTCCATAGTTTGGTCGGCTGGGTCTTAAGGTACTAGTTTTACCCGAACACAGAGATCCTTGTTTGGTTTAGCTTACGATTCAGACTGCGGTCCTTCTTCCCTCCAGTCTTCTAGACATCTACTGTTCAGTCGTAACCTCCCCGAGGGAGACAGGTGCGCAGGGACGACCCGCACCTGCGAGGGACGGGGAGACGGGGAGACGTGGGTCGCGTGGAGACGTTGGTGGGTGTGGTCACCGAGGACAAGGGGTGTCCGGGGTTTTGTGTGGGGTGCACATAGTTCTGTCTCCCTGTTCTTCTTTGTGTCTCGGCCCCCACCCCCGATTGGCGGACAGGGTCCTTCAGTCTTTTCTTATTTGGCTTCTCGACTCGTTTTCCTCATTACCGGACTACCGACCACGACTCCCGCAGGACGCGAGTATCGTTCCTGCCGCCCCTGGGCACCGGACCACTCCTGTCCGACTCTCGTCGTGTCTGGTGTGCGTCTGGGTCTCGGCAGTCGAGAGAGGAGAGTTAGCTACCGGACTCGAGACTAGTGGTCACTCCCGTCTCGAACGGCCGTCACTACGGGCGGTCGGACTGGACTACCTTTGCGTGTGCGTCTGGTCTCGTCGTGGTGCGAGCGCGTGCCTGGTCCTTACCGGCGCCGCATTCGGCGTTGCGTCTGGCGTGTGGGCCACTCGAGAGCCTGAAAGTGTCGCAGTTGTGTCCTTAGTGGTCGTCTTACCATGGATCCTTTAGGGGTTTGTGACTCTCTAATTTGTCGTACGAAGGTCGCCTACGTACCTCATTTCTTTGTTTTGCAATCACTAATTCAAGTTACTTTTAAATTACGAGACTTGTAAAAATTTTTGTAGGGAACTTTTAATTTTTTTTTGTGTGTGTCGTAAATTTTGACCACCCTACCTCGTTTCGGTCACATGTGTCCCTTTACCGTCGTGACTTACGGACACAGTCCTTTCGTCTTTCAGAGTTCAGTCATTGGATTCGAAGTTGGTCCTTTTTTTTTGATCAATTTCATCCCTTTTAAGATAGGTAATTCCTTCGCACTCCATCTTTCACAATCTCTAATGTCGTCTTTATTCGTCTTTTGTCTTCGTATTATCCCTTTTTTCGGTTTTAGACCAAGAGACTTTTATGGTTGTTTTCACTATTCGAAGTTCAGTGTGACTGGTTCTAGAAAAATTTTTCTCCTTGTGTACTTTAACAGTTATTGTCCTCACCTTCTTTTCAGTAGTAATGAATGTTGTTTCCGTAAGTTTCCTATAATTACCGAGCAATGTTTGTGAGACACCAGCACTTAAGTTTCGTGTCCACTTTTTCCCCTCTTATTTCTGTGTTCGGTGATCTTGAGTGACTTCTTCGTCACTGGACTCGGTGCGACACAGGTCATCTTTGAATTTAAGGATTATTTTTCGAAGATTTCTTCTTTTGAAGTTCAGGTCCGCGCGAGTCACCACTTGAAGTGGTTTGCCTCTAGATTCTACGCGATCGTAAAGATGTCAGAGAAGGTCTTCTATCTTTTCCTCTCGTAAAATACTCCAGTCGTACTGGGTTTGAGGCTTTAGCTTGTTTCCGTAAAGTTCTTTTCTTTTGGTTCGCAGTCGTAAGGAGTGCTTGTGCCTTCGTTTTCAGGAGTTGTTTTAGACTTGCTCGACTTCGACCGTCACACATTTTACTCTGATGAGGTGTCGGTTCTCCCTAAGCCGGACTCTTGCGTTCGCACCCAGTCGTAGGTTTTGCGTTCGCTGGACAGCCACGGTCGCTCCGCCCTCGAGGTGGCCGTCCTCCCTGCGCCGGCGGGTACCCTCCCCGCGCCACCGTTGACTCCGGTGTTGTGCACCCGGAGTCTCAGCAGTCCGTCGTGCTCTGTGACCTATGGTCTCCGGGGTAAAACTACTTGGCAGGTCTTTTCCGGCTACCTGACGACGGACCCCGCCTCCCTCCCTCCCCTCGATCGACCTCCTCCTCCGGAAGATCCGTCCGCGGCCGACGTCTTGCGCGGTACGATTAGTACGCGAAAGGTACCCACCTAAGTTGCTACAAGAAGTTATTTAGACGAAAATTTCCTCGTTCCTCTTTTGTCGTCGCTCCCTTCGCGGCGGGACCCGTGTCGAGGGACGAAGGTTTCTCCGGCCTCCGTGTCGTCGGCCACTCGGTTCCCCGCTTTTGGGTCCGCCGCGGGGACCGCCCGGTCACCAGCCGCGGACCGAAGGACTGCGTCCCCGCACACGTACCCTGGGGACCAGTCCCTTGATCCCCGGTGTACAGAGAACCGGTTTTTCGGCTTTGTCTTTTGTCTTCGTTATAACACTGTTTAAGTTATTTCCGAAATCTTTGCCACGTGTAGTTTTGTAGAATTCTTTTCCTGACACTTCCTCCCACCTCCGACTCCCCTCCCACGACACCCGTGTTGTCCCCGCGAACGCGGACCTTCCCCCGTGCCCGTCCCACCCGGACGTCCGTGTTCCTCGGACGCCTCAAGACCGCCTCGTCTCGACTAGGGCTCGTGGCCCGGGGTGACTCGGTCCTCTCTCCCACGGTCGGACCGCGGTATAGGCAGGTACCACGTCGAGTGCCCCGGTTCCCCGTCTCGACGGGTCGCACGGAGACGCCTCTGAAGACCCGGTGCCGGGGCGCGGTCCGTGGGTGCAAGTGGGGCGAGACAGGGAACCCCGGAGGACCCTCCGTGAGGGCCGTGACGGGCTCTGTTCGCCGTGGCCAGGTCTTCGACCCGGGTTCCGGACAGGAGCTCGTCGAGACGGGTCCGGGCGCCGGCGGTGGATGGACGTCGAACATGTCTACGAACTTGCTCAGATGGAACTTGCGGAAGTGCAACTACGACCGGTCGTGACGTCTCTGTCCTGCCCCCACGACGACCCCGAGCGGTGGCGACTGCACCCAACCCCCCATGGGAGCCTCCTTCCCCGTCGTCGCCGAGGAGGGAAACGTCCACCCTTCCCGGGGATAAGTACGGGAGTGTAGGGACCGTGAAACCCCTGTTGCACTCCCTTCTTTCCGTTAAGTTTCGTCGGGACGACACACTCCTCTGCACCTGATCTAGTTCCAGTGTGCTGAGTGCACCTGGACCCTGGGGGTCTGGACACCACTCGTCACAGGTGCCAGTTGTGTGAGGTGCCAGTCGTGTCCCAGGTGTTAGTCGTGTCCCAGGTGTCAGTCGTGTGTTCCAGTCGTGTCGCAGGTGCCAGTCGTGTCTCAGGTGTCAGTCGTGTCTCAGGTGCCAGTCGTGTCCCAGGTGTCAGTCGTGTGTTCCAGTCGTGTCTCAGGTGCCGGTCGTGTCCCAGGTGCCAGTCGTGTGAGGTGCCAGTCGTGTCCCAGGTGTCAGTCGTGTCTCAGGTGCCAGTCGTGTCCCAGGTGCCAGTCGTGTCCCAGGTGTCAGTCGTGTGTTCCAGTCGTGTCGGAGGTGCCAGTCGTGTCTCAGGTGCCGGTCGTGTCCCAGGTGCCAGTCGTGTCCCAGGTGCCAGTCGTGTGAGGTGTCAGTCGTGTCCCAGGTGTCAGTCGTGTCTCAGGTGTCAGTCGTGTCCCAGGTGCCAGTCGTGTCCCAGGTGCCAGTCGTGTGAGGTGCCAGTCGTGTCCCAGGTGTCAGTCGTGTCTCAGGTGTCAGTCGTGTCCCAGGTGCCAGTCGTGTCTCAGGTGCCAGTCGTGTGAGGTGCCGGTCGTGTCCCAGGTGCCAGTCGTGTCCCAGGTACCGGTCGTGTCCCAGGTACCAGTCGTGTGAGGTGCCAGTCGTACGACAGGTGTCAGTCGTCATTGTCTCGCTCGTAGGGTGGCTCTTCCCCGGGACCTGTGTACGACGGGACCAGTGACGGGGACGCCGACCTCGGAAAACTAAGACAGGAGGTGACGACTCACTGTAGGGGATGGTGGGCGACGGACCCCCGCGACACACGGGTGTCACTGGTGTCGGCCCCAGGGTCGACCGAGACCTCCGGTCCGGGGTGAGTCGTGACGGAGGACGGTGGTTTGTCGAGGATCGGGCCCGCTGCGAACTGAGACTCGCAGAGGTCGAGGTCGGGTCTGAGATTCGGTGTCTTTTTGACCCTTTCTCCCTTTCCCCACTCCTTCTCCGAGGTCCCCCTACAGTCCTCACTCCTGGGTCCTCGGACAGGCGTCCGTACGGTGGGGGTTCGGGCTCAGGAGTGGTCCCGTTGTAGTGCCGGTCCAGGTGGGGACTGGGGTTCCGGAGTGGTCCACTGTAGTCCGGACCCAGGTGGGGACTGGAGCTCAAGACTGCTCCCGTTGTACTACGGGTCCAGGTGGGGACTGGGGTTCTAGAGTGGTCCGCTGTAGTGCGGGCCCAGGTGGGGACTGGGGTTCTGGAGTGGTCCACTGTAGTACGGGCCCCGGTGGGGTTGGGGCTCAGGAGCGGTCCTGCTGCAGTGCGGGCGGACTGTAGGCCCGTGAACCCCCGTCCGCACCCACACGTGAACCGGGACGACTCCGAGGAGACCCTCAGTCGCCAGACCGGCGTCGGAGTGGAGAGGGGATTTTGTTCAGACTGAAGGATGGAGGGAAATACACGGGAGAGCAGTGAAGGAGACACAACAGACGCCAGTCCTCGTCGGGAGGTTACGGGGAGACGACGTCCCGGACACCTCTCTCAGCCTGTCCTACTTTAGTGGGGGAACAAAAGGAACTTTCTCCTTTTATGTTCCGTTCATCCTCCGTCCATACGACCCCGAGTCCGTCGTCGCACCCGCGATCTGTCCTTCCGGGCGCACCCGCGAGACGTGTCCCGGCGAGGCGTCGACCTCCGACCTCCGAGGCCGGTCGGACGGTAGAAGGGTCCCCGCCCGTGTGCCGCCCTCACTCGGGACCATGGGACACCGGCACCGAGTTTACTTCTCCAGTCTCGACCCTGGTGTTCCCTTACCCCCAAGGATGCAGCCCTCTCTCCGTCTACACCTCTCTCTCGATGTACCTACTCTGTATGTCTCTACCTGGCTATCTATTGTCCA
Organism: Capra ibex; assembly: GCA_006410555.1. NCBI lineage: Eukaryota > Metazoa > Chordata > Mammalia > Artiodactyla > Bovidae > Capra > Capra ibex. The sequence goes on along the minus strand of SJYO01033645.1, from coordinate 17,652,684 downwards.
TTTGCTATCTACACGCCTGTCTACTGTAGGTCTGTCTGTTCATTGTCCATTCACTGTCTACGCATCTGTCGACTGTATGTCCGTCTTTCTGTCGTCTGCGGGTGTCTACTACCTGCCCACCGACTGTCGCCCTCCCCGTCTGTCCCTCTGGCCTTCCCTCCTTCACTCTGTCCTTCCCTCGGTCCTTCACTCCTCCTTCACTCTGTCCTTCCCTCTGGCCTTCCCTCTGTCCTTCACTCCTTCACTCTGTCCTTCCCTAGGTCCTTCACTCCTTCACTCTGTCCTTCACTCCTCCTTCACTCTGTCCTTCACTCGCTCCTTCACTCGTTCACTCTGTCCTTCACTCCTCCGTCACTCTGTCCTTCCCTCTGGCCTTCCCTCTGTCCTTCCCTCCTCCTTCACTCCTCCTTCACTCCGTCCTGCCCTCTGTCCCTCTGTCCTTCACTCCTCCTTCCCTCTGTCCTTCCCTCTGTCCTTCACTCCTTCACTCTGTCCTTCCCTCGGTCCCTCCTTCCCTCTGTCCTTCACTCCTCCTTCACTCTGTCCCTCCGTCCTTCACTCGCTCCTTCACTCCTTCACTCTGTCCTTCCCTCCTCCTTCACTCTGTCCTTCCCTCTGTCCCTCGGTCCTTCACTCCTCCTTCACTCTGTCCCTCTGTCCTTCACTCCTTCACTCTGTCCTTCCCTCTGTCCCTCGGTCCTTCACTCCTCCTTCACTCTGTCCCTCTGTCCTTCACTCCTTCACTCTGTCCTTCCCTCTGTCCCTCTGTCCTTCACTCCTCCTTCACTCTGTCCTTCCCTCTGTCCTTCACTCCTTCCCTCTGTCCTTCACTCCTCCTTCACTCGCTCCTTCACTCCTTCACTCTATCCTTCACTCCTCCTTCACTCTGTCCTTCCCTCTGTCCTTCCCTCTGTCCCTCTGTCCTTCACTCCTCCTTCACTCTGTCCTTCCCTCCGTCCCTCTGGCCTTCACTCTGGCCTTCCCTCCGTCCTTCCCTCCTTCACTCTGTCCTTCACTCCTCCTTCACTCTGTCCTTCCCTCCGTCCTTCACTCGCTCCTTCACTCCTTCACTCTGTCCTTCACTCCTCCTTCACTCCGTCCTTCCCTCTGTCCTTCACTCCTTCACTCTGTCCTTCCCTCTGTCCCTCTGGCCTTCCCTCGGTCCTTCCCTCCTTCACTCTGTCCTTCACTCGCTCCTTCACTCTGTCCTTCACTCCTCCTTCACTCTGTCCTTCCCTCCTCCTTCACTCTGTCCTTTCCTCTGTCCTTCACTCGCTCCTTCAATCTGTCCTTCCCTCGCTCCTTCCCTCTGTCCTTTCCTCGGTCCTTCCCTCGCTAGTGGTCTGTCCGCACATCCACTCTCTCCCTGTCCCCTCGGAACCCTTCCCGCCCTGGCGCCCGGTCTCTCCACTCGCACCGTTTGGGCCCAGGACAGACCTGAGTCCCTGCGGGTGGGAGGGCCCCTCCAACGCCCCACCCCCCCCCAGGGTAGACCTTCGGTGCGCGTGAGTCTCTTGTGTGTCGCCTGTCTGCGGGCCCGGCTCCTGGGGGCCCGGCTCCTGGGGGCCCGGCTCCCGGCGCAGACACTCAGGACGCGAGTGGACCGGTCGGACCCCGGGCGTCACTCAGATGCCGGTGTCAGATGTCTAGGTCCTTAGTCTTAGAGCGACTTACTCTGCCTGTACCCCCCGGCCCCACTGTCGCCGACGTCCCCGGGGGGGTGACGCGGGCGGGCTCCACCCGTTCTGTGCACCCTGGGGGCGGAATGTGAGTGCGGGACCAACGAAGGACTCCCGACCCCCGACCCCCCCCAGAGTGGGGCCCCTTCTCGTGATCCTGGCGCCCACGGGGGGCTGGACTCTGCGGGGGGTCTGCCGTTTCTGCCAGCCACCTTCTCTCCCACGGGTGCAGGTCCCGGCGTCGCCGTGCCAGTGGCGGGGTGGCGGGTGGGGGCGAGCCTGCCTTGGCACTCCGTCGTCCCTTCCTCGGCGTGTAACCGGGGTGCGGTCGCGGCGGGGCCGGAGGGACCGGCGGGACCGGTGCCCGCCTAAGTGTCCCTGCGACTCGGCGCCGGGCCCCCCGCCCGCGGGCCGGCCTCCCGCCGTCTGCCGAGTGGACGTCGTCCATCCCGTACATCCGGAACAGGAACATCTTCTTCGGCATGAGCAAGAGGTGGACGTGGCGCTACTACCCCGGAGGGGCCGCCATGACCCTGTGCTGCCGTCCGGCCGCCCACTCGGGGCGTTCGCGTGGGCCTCGGCGAGTGAGTGCCCGGGGTTTGGGCGGGGGCGGCAGGCGGGGGGGGGCGGCGGGGGGGGGCGGCAGG
>SJYO01033645.1:17634882-17650196 GCA_006410555.1 Capra ibex | reverse complement strand
GGCGGACGAGCCCTCCGCCCCAAGACACGACCGGGGAGGGGAGGACGCGGGGCAGGAGGGGGCGGTCTGGGCGACTGAGGGTGGTGGTACCTTTGGTGGGTCCCTCGACCTCCCCCGTGACCGAGTCGGGCGTTCGGGGGAGGTCCCCGAGGTCGGGGACACGCCGGACCGACGGGAGTGCCGGAGACAAAGAGGGAACGTGGGTGAGGAGTCTCGTGGGGCAGTCGACGACTCGGTAGCTGCCCGGGGACCTGCGCGCTCGTGTGGAAGAAATTCCGACTGCCACCAGAGTGGGTGGCGGGAGGTGAGATTCAGGGACGAGGGACTTCGGGTCGGGTGGCGCCCGTCTCACCGTCGGCGGGGGGAGGTCGGGACGTCGAGACGGCCCGCTGGCGTCCGGTGGGGACCCTCCCCGTGCACGAGTCGAGGACTCAACCTAGGCCCTGCGACCGAGATCTTTTCCGCGGAGCCCCACCCCCAGACCTCAAGGGTTACGCCCGCCAGTCGAGGGAAGAGACACCTGTGTTCGGCCCTACCGACACCAGGACGTCGTCTCCCAGCGCCCCACGTCGACAGACGGAAGTGGACCTCGCCTCGGTGGGACCCCTAGTCCACCAGTTTCATGAACAAGTGCCGCAAGTGTTTCGACACCAACCACCAGGAGTCGACGCTGCACCCCAGGACGTCATTGGTCGACCCCACACCCCACCGTCCGAGTCGTCCGCCCCGTCCCAGGACCCAGGTGGGAGCACAGGTCACGGGCCCCGGAAAGCCCGGGCAGGGTCCTCCCCGACGTCCTGTCCGGAACACTCCTAGACACTTGTGAGAGGACGGAAACAGTTAAGTACTCTTCGGACACGACACTCGTCGCGTATCCGAATCCCTGTCTCAATCGAGAGACAGTCCTCGGCCGTCGTCCTTGCTTCGTCGGGGTCCAGTGGACGTCCCACACCCAGGACGAGGAGTCAGCCTGACGTGTGTGTGGGCAGGGCCTCCCGTTTCGGAGGTGACTGGTCCTCCGCCTGACAGGTGGCCCCCCTCACACCTGGGTGCCCCTCGGGTACTCGAGGTCTCTATTGCCTTCTCGCAGTCGTGGACGGAACGACACTACTGTCGCTCTGGTTTTGTCCGCGGTAACAGGAGCCTGACCTGGGTCCCCAGTCGTCTCGAGGTGGTTCCGGTGCCGAGGACCGGCCGGGGCGAGTGGACCCGTCCGGGGGCTCCAGGTAGAGCGGCGTCTACATCCCCGGACCTGCGTCCTAGTGGGTGTCGGGGTGGAGGAGGCGGTCGTCCTACTTCCGGGACCCCCCAGCCCCAGTGGTTGAGAGTCCCGAACCTCGGGTCCCCGGGGAAGGGGTCACGGGGAAGGGGAACTACCGGGTCGGGAGGGACCCCCTGACCCCTGCGACTCCCGTCCTGTGGACCGTCTCGTCTCTACGGGGCCCCAGTGGCGGCTCGGGGGTCGGACCCTACAGCCGCGCCGGCGAGACCCCGTGTTCGTCTTCCTTCGTGAAGCGGACCCCATACCTCAGGACTGGTTCCCGGACTGGGTTCCGGGGGTCGGGTCGTCCCTAGTGGGACGCTCGGTCCGCGGACCCTTGCCGGCACCCCGACCTAAGCCCCCCGTCCGGGCCGGACCCCCACCGTCCCAGCACTACCTCCCGCACCCCGGCCGTGTCCCAGGGGGATGCCGGGGGAGACGGGTCTACGGGGCACCCAGGGGCGGGGAGTCTGGGGGCCGGCCCAGTGTCTTGGATGAGGTCCAGGTCTAAGGGCCTCTTCAGCTTACACGGAGAGAGGCCGAGCACCTCCAAGGTGCCCTGCATCGACACCGTCCCTTCTCCCTTTATGTTTGTCGTACGAAAATAAAGAAAGGAGGTTTGACGGTCCGGTGAGGGTTCGGGACTCTCTCGAGACGACACCTTTTTCGACTTCGAAGGTGACCGTGCAGTCGGAACAGTGTGTGCCACCAATAAGGTCATCAAGGAAAGAGACAATAGGTGAACACAAGATTCGACGGTTATTAGGATACCAAGATTTAAGGAACTTAAATACGTATTTAAAGGGGTGAGTGGTAGGATAGGAAACAGTATAGGTAATCTTTAAGTTTCTTTACCATTTTTGGTATTCACAGATATATATGGAGGGTTTATAACGATTTTGAATTAGTTTTATTGTTGTCTGCACCCTAAAGACACTCCACGTCCTCCCGACTCTCCTCGATGAGGTACAAGTTCCAGTCCTCCCCGCCGGTACTCCTCTATGGGGAGCAGGTTCATTCTCTTTGGGTTCACTCTACCATCCACAACGTTCTCCCGTAGTCTCCCGTCTGTCTGACTTTGGTATTAGTGTCTTTTGATCGGTTAGACTAGTGTGTCTGGTGTCGGAACAGATTGAGTTACTTTGATTCGGTACGGTACACCCCGGTGGGTCCTACCACCCAGTACCACCTCTCCAGACTGTCTTACACGAGGTGACCTCTTCCCTTACCGTTTGGTGAAGTCATAAGAACGAAACTCTTGGGGTACTTGTCATACTTTTCCGTTTTACTATCCTATGACTTTCTCCTTGAGGGGTCCAGCCATCCACGGGTTATACGATGACCTATAGTCACCTCTTTATTGAAGTCTTTCTTACTTCCCTACCTCGGTTTCGTTTTTGTTATGGGTCGACACCTACACTAACCACTATCTTCGTTCTAGGCTACGACATTTCTCGTTATAACGTATCCTTGGACCTTACAGTCCAGGTACTTAATTCCGTTTAACTTTCACCAGTTTGTCCTCTACCGTACTCACTTGCAGTTGTAAAATCCTTAGTCGCTTGATTTTACCTGACCTTACCCACTTAAATTGAGTCTACTGGTAATATAGATGATGACACCCGTCCTTAGGGAATCTTCTTTACCTCATCGGTAGTACCGGTTGTTTTCTCAGGTTTTACGTCATGAACCTACGTTAGAGTTTTTGCTGTCTTACTAGAGACAAGCAAAGGTTCCGTTTGGTAAGTTATAGTGTCAATAGATGCAGATACGGGGTTGGTCATTGCGACTTCTTCGACTTCAACTTGCCAAAATGCTTCTGGATGTTCTGGAAAATCTTGATTGTGGGTTTTTTCTACAGGAAAAGTAATATCCCCTGACCTTACGTTTTCATCCTTCAGTTCTTTGTGCACCTCATTGTCCGTTTAAACCGGAACGTTATACCTTACTTTGTCCCGTTTCTGATTATCTCAAAACGGTTCTTTTACGTGACCAGTATCGTTTGTGGGAGAAGGTTGTTGTGTTCTCTTCTGAGATGTGTACCTGTAGTGGTCTACCAGTTGTGGCTTTAGTCTAACTAATATAAGAAACGTCGGTTTCTACCTCTTCGAGATATGTCAGTCTTTTTTGTTCTGGTCCTCGACTGACACCGAGTCTAGTACTTGAGGAATAATGGTTTAAGTCTGACTTTAACTTCTTTCATCCCTTTTGATGATCCGGTAAGTCCATACTGGATTTAGTTTAGGGAATACTAATATGTCACCTTCACTCTTTATCTAAATTCCCTGATCTAGACTATCTGTCTCACGGACTACTTGATACCTTACTCCAAGCACTGGAACATGTCCTCTGTCCCTAGTTCTGGTAGGGGTACCTTTTCTTTACGGTTTTTCGTTTTACCGACAGACCCCTCCGGAATGTTTATCGACACTTTTCTTCTCTTCGTTTTTCGCTTCCTCTTTTCGTTTCTATATTCGTAGACTTACGTCTCAAGGTTTCTTATCGTTCCTCTCTCTTCTGTCGGAAGGAGTCGTTAGTTACGTTTCTCTGTCTCCTTTTCTTGTCTTACCCTTTCTGATCTCTAGAGAAGTTCTTTTAATCTCTATGGTTCCCTTGTAAAGTACGTTTCTACCCGAGCTATTTCCTGTCTTTACCAGACCTGGATTGTCTTCGTCTTCTATAATTCTTCTCCACCGTTCTTATGTGTCTTCTTGACATGTTTTTTCTAGAAGTACTGTGTCTATTAGTACTACCACACTAGTGAGTGGATCTCGGTCTGTAGGACCTTACACTTCAGTACACCCGGAATCCTTCGTAGTGATACTTGTTTCGATCACCTCCACTACCTTAGGGTCAAGTCGATAAAGTTTAGGAATTTCTACTACGACACTTTCACGACGTGAGTTCTACGGTAGTTTAAACCTTTTGAGTCGTCACAGGTACCCTGACCTTTTCCAGTCAAAAGTAAGGTTAGGGTTTCTTTCCGTTACGGTTTCTTACGAGTTTGATGACGTGTTAACGTAAGTAGAGTGTGTATTCGTTTTATTACGAGTTTTGAGAGGTTCGCTTTGAAGTCATAATCCCCTTGCCACTTGAAGGTCTATAAGTTCGACCTAATTCTTTTCTGTCTCCTTGGTCTCTAGTTTAACGGTTGTATGTAACCTAGTAACTTTTTCGTTCTCTCAAGGTCTTTTTGTACATGAAGACGAGACAACTGATACGGTTTCAGAAACTAACACACCTAGTGTTGTTTGACACCTTTTAAGAATCTCTCTACCCTTATGGTCTGGTGGACTGGACGGAGGACTCTTTAGACATACGTCCAGTCCTTCGTTGACAATCTTGACCTGTACCTTGTTGTCTTTTCCTCATGCAGTTCCGACATATAACAGTAGGACGAATAAATTGAAGATACGTCTCATGTAGTACTCTTTGCGACCCGACCTACTTCGTGTTCGACCTTAGTTCTAACGGTCCTCTTTATAGTTATTGGAGTCTATACGTCTACTGTGGTGGGAATACCGTCTTTCACTTCTCCTTGATTTTTAGGAGGACTACTCTCACTTTCTCCTCTCACTTTTTCAACCGAATTTCGAGTTGTAAGTCTTTTGATTCTAATACCGTAGGTCAGGGTAGTGAAGTACCTTTTATCTACCCCTTTGTTACCTTTGTCACAGTCTGAAATAAAAACCTCCGAGGTTTTAGTAGTGTCTACCACTGACGTTTGTACTTTAATTTTCTGCGAACGAGGGCCCTTCTTTTCAAAACTGGTTGGATCTATTGTATAAGTTTTCGTCTCTGTAATGAGACGGTTGTTTGCAGGCAGATCAGTTTCGGTACCAAAAAGGTCATCAGTACATACCTACACTCTCAACCTGACACTTCTTTCGACTCGCGACTTCTTAACTACGAAAACTTGACACCACAACCTCTTCTGAGAACTCTCAGGGAACCTGACGTTCCTCTAGGTTGGTCAGGTAGGATTTCCTCTAGTCAGGACTTATCAGTAACCTTCCTGACTACGACTTCGACTTTGAGGTCATGACTGAGTAAACTTCTCGACTGAGTAAACTTTTCTGAGACGACCCTTACTGACTTCCGCCCTCCTCTTCCCCTGCTGTCTCCTACTCTACTAACCTACCGTAGTGACTGTCCCACCTGTACTCAAACCCATCTGAGGTCCTCAACCACTACCTGTCCCTTTGGACCGCACGACGTCAGGTACCCCAGTGTTTCTCCGCCTGTCCTGACTCGCTGACTTGACTTGAGGTAGTAATGGTCCGACTGGACCCACCGGGATGGACCGTACCGAGTGCCAAAGTAACTCAAACTGTTCCGACACCAGGTACACTAGTAAAACCAATCAAAAGACACTAACACCAAAAGTAAGAGAGACGGGAGACTAACCACTCTTATTCTCCGAATACCTTCGAAGGACTACCCTTTCTGACTGACTCCCCTTTTGACCCAGAACAAGACTACCCGCCCCGGTACGAGTCATTTACAAAACAGGTTAAAAGACGACTACCCGCCCCGACACAAGGAAGGGATAACAAACCGGACTCCGGCCTCGGAGGACCTGTGAATGTCCGTTCAGGGCGAGTCAGAGGAAACCCCAGCGATGAGGAAAGGGGGCCCAGGACCACCCGTGTTCCAAAACAAGCACGGGAGACTCTCAGACAAAGGGGCAGGACACTTCAAGCCGTTAGTTTAGGGTGACCGGAAGTGTCAGTCTAAGGGACCCCTCAGAGTCAGGGAAACGGTCTAGGGGTCCAGCCCTTTAGACAGCACCCGGGATCTTGAAAGAATTGTCACACTCTTGAAGAAACCACATTAACAAGACATATTAACTTAAAGGGACCACCGAGTCGACCACTCCTTAGGCGGACGTTACACCCTCTGGACCGAAGGTAGAGACCCAACCCTTCTAGGGGACCTTTTCCCTTTCCGTCGGGTGAGGTCACAAGACCGGACCTCTTAGGGTACCTGCCATGTCAGGTGCCCCAGTGTCTCTCAGCCTGTCCGACCCGCTGAAGGTGAGTGTGTTGACAGACGTCAAACACTCCGCATACATACGAGCCGCCGAGATACCACCCACCCCGATTGCCGTTTTCTCCCCCAGGAGGTGCCTCTTCCAGGAAGTTCCTGACTTGACTTGACTTCACCACCGTCCTGACTGACACAAAGTTCTAGAGGACAACACTCTTCCCCACTTTTTAACCAAACGAGTTCTGATTTATACGGACCTTTTCAAATATGGATCTGTAACTCTCTTGTCTTACTTTTTCGAAACGATTTACTCCGAATTTTCACTAAATGACATTTCTTTTGAAGATTTTTTTCAACTTTGTCTTCATATCTTTTTCTATTATGCACTCATTCTTAATCAGAGTCAAGTCAAGTCAGCGAGTCAGCATAGGCTGAGAAACGCTGGGGTACTTAGCGTCGTGTGGTCCGGAGGGAGAGGTCGTGGTAGAAGGTCTCAAGTGAGTCTGAGTGTAGGTAGCTCAGACACTACGGTAGGTCGGTAGAGTAGGAGACAGGAGGGGAAGAGGAGGACGGGGGTTAGGGAGGGCCGTAGTCTCAGAAAAGGTTACTCAGTTGAGAAGTGTACTCCACCGGTTTCATGACCTCGAAGTCGAAATCGTAGTAAGGAAGGTTCCTTTAGGGTCCTACCTAGAGGAAATCCTACCTGACCAACCTAGAGGAACATCAGGTTCCCTGAGAGTTCTCAGAAGAGGTTGTGGTGTCAAGTTTTCGTAGTTAAGAAGCCGCGAGTCGGAAGAAGTGTCAGGTTGAAAGTGTAGGTATGTACTGGTGTCCCTTTTGGTATCGGAACTGATCTACCTGAAATCAACCGTTTCATTACAGAGACGAAAACTTATACGATGGATCTAACCAGTATTGAAAAGAAGGTTCCTCATTCGCAGAAAATTAAAGTACCGACGTCAGTGGTAGACGTCACTAAAACCTCGGGGGGGGGTTTTTTTTCAGACTGTGACAAAGATGACAAAGGGGTAGATAAAGGGTACTTCACTACCCTGGTCTACGGTACTAGAAGCAAAAGACTTACAACTCGAAATTCGGTTGAAAAAGTGAGAGGAGAAAGTGAAGGTAGTTCTCCGAAAAATCGACACAGATCGTGAGAATTTTTCGTTCGTTTTACCCAAAATTCCGTTTCTTTTGGGGTGTGTTTATCTCCAACTCTCCGAAGTTCATCCTTATTTTCCTTTCTTCGGAGTTCTTCTACACTATTAGTGCCGCAACGTCCAAGACTTGTGTGTCGAAGTCCCTCTTCCAATGACTTGGTCTCCCCTTTTCCCAGGTAGGTGTCGGTGTCACCTCTCAATTTTATGAAGAGATGTTCTGTTTCTGTTGTTGTCGTTTTTTTTTCTTTTTCTTTTCTTTCCATTCTTGTATCTAAACTTATTCTGTCAACTTTCTGACTTAGATTATTTATGTACCTCTCGCGTCACCGACTGACGTCTTGTGCGTCGATTGTGCGTTTGCGCTCCACGCATTTAGGGTTGGTCGCGGTTTTCGGGGTAGAGAATCAGACACTAGGGTTCCGTTTACGTTGACTTAACCTTCAAATGTACCTCTTCTAATTATTTAGATGTTCGATCAAGAAACTTTTTTCAATTTCAGATGTGTTCTACGTCCCCCTTTTTCAGGGGTTTTGAGACCCTGAAGGTTCTTTCTTGAAAATTTCAGGGTCAGTTAGACTTGCTTATTTCCTTTCCCTTTTTCTCATATCGTACTTTGTCCTTTGTAAGATCTCGTCTTTTCACCTTCAGCGAGTCACGACCGGGTGAGACAGTGCGGTACCTAATGTGGCAGGCGTCTCGAGAGGTCCGGTCTTATGTCCTCGCCCATCGACAAGGGAAGAGGTCGCCTAGAAGGGGTTGGTCCCTAGTTTGGGTCCAGAGGGCGTGACGTCTTAGAAATGGTCGACTCGGTGTCCCCTTCGGGTTCTTATGACCTCACCCATCGGATACGGAAGAGGTCCCCCAGAAGGGGTGGGTCCTTAGCTTGACCCCAGAGGACGTGACGTCCGCCTAAGAAATGGTCGACTCGATACTCCCTTCGGGAAATCTCTGTACTTAATTTATTATTGATAAGTTCTCTCAATATGACAGGGATTTTGGAAATGGTGTGTTGGTGTTTTCTATCATCAGTTCTCAAAATGTTCACTTGAAATTCTTTGTAAGTTCCATTTTTATGAAGAAAACGTTTTATAAAAGTCACTTATTTTTTTCTTCTATTTCAGTCGAGTGTTCACATGACATTCTAACTAAATCTTTGACTCGTTCTGTGAGTCTTTATTTTAAAATTCAGTTCAAATCAATAGTAGTATTTCCATGTAGAGACTTTATTTTGTGATCGTGAGGTCAAGTCGTTAGACGTACACCCACGGGTGTCGACGTACAGAGTATTGGTTCGTCTTAAGTAGGGTCTCGGTACCTACCGATTTATAGTCCTTTATTTGAAAAGTCACATTAAATGACGAAATTGCGTGAAAGGACCACCGAGTCTGCGATTTCGTAGACCGACGTGACGTCCTCTGGACCCAAACTAGGGACCCAGCCCTTTTAGGGACCTCTTCCCTTGCCGTTGGGTGAGGTCATAAGAACGGACCTCTTCGGGCACCTGTCTCCTCGGACCCCGCCGATGTCAGGCACCCCAGGGTATCTCAGCGTGTCCTGACTCGTTGATAGTGATGACGAAATCGTCTTCTCAGGGAAGTCATGTGCGTCTTTCTGGAGTCGTCTTGAGTCATTATGAAACACCAATTGCAGAGACGTGTACTCTACTCGGTCAATGGTTGACTGCCGAGGGTCGGAGGTCAGGGGCCACGACCAGTCCAACCACGACTGGTCGGGACCGGGAGTCACTCACACTACGAATCGAGACGGTGGTCCCCCGCCACCCCTGTGAGCCCACGTTTCCCGAAGACGAGACTCAGGTCGACCCTCAGTCGCCATACCCCTCTCGGTCACCAGGGACGAAGTAGGTTTGAAGTCACGCCAGATTCACAGTTAGCTTTGCTGATCACCTCCGAATTGGGTCCTTCCGTTCGCCTGCCTTTGGAAAACCTTACTTACAATGCTCGCGTCCCTGACTGCATCTGCAATTTAATGGCGCGGGGGCCCACAGACGATGGTGCAAAGACGAGAAAGGAGATGCATACCGTTCGGGATCTAAGAGCCCTGACGGGAGTGAAAAAGAACTGCAATGGTTTGTTTTGGGGTTTCGGACTGGTACTTTTGTTAACGAAAGACTAACGACCACTGTATGCAGAGTAGTTCTTCGTCTTTTTATTTCAAAACGTGACCCCGGTCACCAATTCTGTGACCCGAAGACTACGTCCCTCGTGTCCCAGTCCAGACCGACCCCGTGACTCTAGGGTGTACGGCGTCTCGTCCCGGTTCTTTTCTATGAAAATTAATTTATTCATTTTTATTTCAACTTATCGATAAATCCCTAGCGACTGGATTTATTGGATATTATTAGTAAGTCAATGAGGGACAAGGTTGTTAATCTTCTAAATCCAGCTCCCATTACTGCAAATTCTTGTATTATATCCTTTACTTAAATCCAATGACAGTGAAACTTCTCTATTCTTTTGGTCTTTGAGACGTAGTATTTTACTACTTTATGGGACGGTTCCCGTGAACCTGAACTATTGTTTTGGAGTGTCCCTCCCCACGGTTCGAGGTCCGTCCATTGGGTCGACGGATTCGGCTCAGGTCAGGACTCCCCGGTGCCCGGGACCCCGGACGGACTGGGAGGTCGTCCGGGAAGTTCCGGTGGCAGCTGCTAGGGGCGGGGCCCGGGGAGAAGGGTCCCGTCCCTTGTGCCCGGCACAAGACCCCCTCCCCGAGACCCGAGACCCGAGGCCCGTCCACCGAGGTGCCCTCCCGGAGGGACGACCGGTCTGGGACCGCGCACAAGGACCTCGAGGACACGCAGACAAGGCCGGTGCAGATGTCTGAAAGGGAGAACCTGAGTGACAGTGGGGTTGTAGTAGTCGAGGACGAAAAGAGTCGAAGTTCTGTAAATACCTTTGCCAGGGAATACTTCCTTGGTGGTGACAAGGAGAAAGTTTATACCGAAAATGAACCCTGCACCGGAAAAGAGGTGGTTGGTCCACGAGCGTCCGTCCTTGGAGACGAGGTGACGGAGCCTCCGTCGGAGCGAGGCGACTCCCGACACCGTCCAGTGACCCTTTTTGACTGGGACCTTGGGCCGACCGTCTCGGGAGTCCCATCCCTGGCATATAGGTGTCAACAGTCCTGGTGCATTCCGGGGCTTCTACGAATCTTTAGGGTGGCAGCAGTCATGTGGAATTGGTGTAGTGGGGAGCTGTGTGTCAGTTCCATTTGCGGCGTGACTGACTTGGCCGAGCGAAAAGAAATGCTGCGGCGGTAACCCACGTATGTGCGGGACCGTGATACTGTCCGGAAAAGGATTGTGCGCTGGAATTCTCCGTTTGACGGGACCCAGCCCTTCTAGGGACCTCTTCCTTTACCGTTGGGTGAGGTCCTAAGAACGGACCTCTTAGGGTGCCTGTCTCCTCGGACCATCCGGTGTCAGGTGCCCCAGCGTTCTCGGTCTGTGCTCCCTCGCTGACTCGTCGGGTGAGCAAGGAGAGTCACGAGTAAAGTGTCTGCACGTTTGAACAATTTTGTTGCACGTAAATCTCCCCTTCCCTATCAACTCGTAAAACCCTACCAGTCCATGTCTGACGACATAAATTTTACCTATTGGTTGGCCCAGGACAGCAAGCCGTGTCCCTTGACCGGCTGAGTACGCCGTCGGACCTACCCTCCTCCCAAACCCCCTCTTTCCTGTGCGCCTATACATACCGGCTCAGGGAAGTGGCTTTGATAGTGTTGCAACAATAGTCGGTATGGGGCTACGTTTTACCAAAACCACAAATCTTTGTCGTTCGGAAATGGATCTTCAGATGCGACTCGCAGGCGGTATTTTGGCGAGAGGATTCCCCGGGGCCCGGGAGGATGACCCTTCCGAGGACTCGCTTCGGACGGAGAAGGGACAAGGGGCACTGGGGTGGGCGCCTGCCTGGTGCCGTAGGATTCGTGTGCCGACTCGCCGTGCTCGGCACTTGCCGTGCGTGCCTGGGCCGTAGCGTCCGAGGCCCGGGGCGTAGGCTCCGGGCGCGGCGCGAGTGCACCACTGCCACAACTTCGGCGTCCGGGCGTCGAACTCGTCGGCCAGAGAGGTCCTCCGGGCACCGTGAGCCTTCATCACATACCTCGGGGGCTCCTACTCCTTGAGCGCCGGGAGGTCGCACTTCATCCCCAACGCGGGCCGAGCGAGGAGTCAGACTTAGGGGGTGCTCGCCAAGACGTCGAGCGCCCCGCAGTCCACGCTGGTCAGCTTGGACGGCCCCCGGGTCTCCTTCTCCACCGCCGCCCGTCTCGCTCCGAAACCCCGGGGCGGGCCTCTCTTCCGCGACCCGAGTCCGCGACGGCGTCAAAGTCGGGTCTTGGCTCTTCCCCGGGGGACGAGTCCGTCTGGACGCGCCCGAACCTACGTCGAAAGACACAAGCTTATATTTCAATAAAGACACAAAGCGGCCTCCTCGTTTTGGGCTGCTCCGTTTACCGTCCTTTTCCTGCGTGTCCTGAGAAGAGGTCCTCTCTGCCCCCGACTTTCCTGTTCCTCTGGCGGGCACTGGGGCCGTCCGCTCCCTCCGCGCCCTCCCTGGGCCCTCGCCGGGGCCCGCCGTCCTCGCCCGGGGCGCGACTTGGCGCCGGCGGCCCCGACGGGGCGTCGGGCGGAGTAAGACGCGACTCCCGACGGACACCTGAAACGGAGGATCTCCGGACGCCGGTGCTTGTCCCGTCCTCCCCGTGGCCCGCCCCAGGGCCCCTGCACCTCCTCCCCTGCCCCGGCGGGAAGAAGGGCCCCACGACCCGGCTCCGCCCGAACCGGCCCCGTCTTCGGCGCGACCCCCTGACGGCGGGGCCCGTCTAGACCCCTGGCGCTCCGGCGGGCGGGGCCCGCTCCCGGGGTCCGACTGGCGCTGTCTGCCGCCGTCCGGAGCCTCCGAGGCCCCGCTCCTGCCCCTCTCCGCTCCCCCGGAGTCCCTCGGGCGCGGACCTTCCGGGTCCCCGACGCCCCTACCCCCAGGAAGTGGACCTCGCGCCGCCCCTCGGGTAGGGGCGCTCCCCTCCGCAGGTCCAGGGGGCTGCGGCCCTACTTCGCCTCCCTCGCCGCCCCAGCCTCCGGAGACGCGCGTCTGCGAAGGGTCGACGCCCTTCCTTGGCCTCCCAATCGAACTCAAGGGCCCTGGCTTCCCGCGCTCTTCTTGGGCTCCCGCCTTCGCGTCTCGTCCGCCAGTCGCGCGGGGCACCGGGTTCCAGGTGACGCCTCTGCGAGTCGTTCCTCCGGTGGCCCGCGGCCCGCACGCGGGGACCCCCTCGGCAGAGGGGCAGGGCGGCGTCCTCTGCCTCTCTCAGTGCGCCGCCCCATGTCTCCCTGCGGCCACCTGCCTCTCAGGCAAGTCACAGGCGTCGCTTCCGCCCCCGTGGCGCCTCCGGAGCAACGACCCGTGGTCCCCGCGGCGCCGCAGAGGACGGCCTCCGACGGCCCTGGAGGTTCGGCCCATAGGCAAGACGCCCGTGACGGACCACGTTCCGCCTCCGCTCCACTCTTTGTCCAGTAGCTCCTCGCCCCCAGGGTCCTCCTCGTGGCCTCGGCAAGAGGACCAGGGATGCGAGACGCTCCTGTGCCTCCCGAAAATTAAAGGTCCACTTTACCCTTGAAGACCATTTACTGAATACTTCGTCCACGAAGTCTCTCTCCTCCGCCTGCCGAGGGCGCGACCGTCGGGTCCGCTCGGCCCATCAGTCACCCCTACAGAGGACTCTGGTCTTTGCGTCCAGACCCATCTCTAAACTTGTGCGACTCGGGACAGACCTTGTGGACCTAGACTTCAGGACCCTACTTTTTAGAGAAAAGTCTCTGACCTTTTAGTCTGTCAGGAGACCGGAAAAGAGGGACTTCGGGAAACGAAAAGGACACGGTAACCTTCCTCGTCTCGGGTACCGTGGTCCAGTTTTAATTCTGGTCTCAAAAGGCGCTCGCACACCCACAAACAATGAGAACAGACCGAGTAGTGTCCATGCACAGGTGGGAACTCTGGGCTGGAGGGACTCTTAAAACATGTTACAGGGAGAAAGAGAGTAAGAATCCAACCTACGATCCCCGACGGAACTGAAAGGTGAGGAATTTGTGTCTTCGCGTTACAAGGCAAATAAACTTATATGGAACAAAATATTTATACCAAAATGTCGGTGTTTTGACATAAGAAAAAATAGTTCTAACATTTGGATAAGATCCCGGACACGGAAAGGTATATGTTAAATCTTTTTCGAACAGATAAAGATGGTTTCCGGTACGACTGTAAAACTACCCTTGACACAATCTGAAAGGGGGAGGTACTCCTTCTAAATCGTCGGAGTGACACAACTCAGAAGTTTAGACACTTGGACGACACAAAGACTTAAGTAAAGCCAGACGATAGTGAAACCCCCCGAAGGGAGTATCGAGTCTACCATTCCTTAGGTGGGCGGTACGCCCTCTGGACTCAAGTTAGGGACCCAACCCTTCTAAGGTCATAAGACCGGACCTCTTAGGGTACGTGACATACATATCAGGTACCCCAGTTTTTCTCAACCTGTGGTGATTCGTTGAAAGTGAAAAAACTAGTCGTAAGAGACAAAAAAGGTGTGTATCAAAAATCAACATATGGAGCCACAAAGTAAAGGAAGACTCGATAAAATTTCAGTGATAAACAAAGACCACCACGACCTGGAAGCAACGACGTGTCTGAGGGGAGAAGAACGTCACACTCCCCCGACGAGAGGCCGGCGCCACACGTCTGAAGAGTAACGGCACCAAGAGAACAATCCCGCGTACCCGAGACCCCGGAAGTCCGAAGTCCTGAGCCCCGAGGGCCCATATCAACGAAGTCCCGTGCACCCTAGAAGGGACTGGACCCGGACTTCGGTATAGGAGACGTGACCGTCCACCTAAGAAATCGTGACTCGGGGGTCCCTTCGGGGAGAAAACTCGATAAAATTTACCGTACCATAAAAGTTCAAGTCAGAGTTGTTCAAGTACCACTCGTATCTCTTTACGTCGGCCCGCAGAACACACCTAGACCATAAGACACTGGAACCATAAGAGAGAGTAATTAAGATGTGTCAACAAAACTTTGGGTCAAGGTGCCCTGAAAGATTTCTTCGCCAATACAACCCTTAAGGGACCAACGGGTCACCAGTCCTGGACCACGAAAGTGACGGTTCCAGGGTGTTCTGTGTACCGGTTTTTTATTATTATTATTAATTTATTTATCTTCTTAGACCCTATCTTCTTCGTCTCGACTTTTAACTCCCTTTTTTTAGAAAATTTTGTCTTTCAGTGCAATAGACTTTTATGTCCCCAAAAAAAGAAAGGTTAGCGAGGTTACAGAATAATTAAGAAGAATAGGGTGACACCATCGACCTCAAGGGTCATGACAGAACTTATTCTCACCACTCTTGGTAGGAATGGACAAAGGTCCAAAGCCCATCGTTCGTCGACAAATGGTGATTCACATTACGATTCACACCCACCCAAACATATGTAACAAATAGTTAAACTTCACCAAAGGAAGATCGGGAGACAATCTCCCGTGAGATTATCTCGTTCAACCACTGTGAGCAGCTTTTATGTCGTCGTCAAGACGAGCCTTTGTAGGCTGGAAGTCTCATTCTCCCCATTTATCCCCAGTTGGTCCCTTCACACCGACTCTTGGACGGACGCCAGGTCCTTCTGCGGTGTGCGAATCTTGTTCGGGTGCGAGGTCTCGGGTTCGTGGGACCTCGGGCACGAAGGGTTGTTCCCTTCGGTCCCGGGTGTCGATCCCCGTCTGCGACGAGGGACGTTGGTCTCCTTCGGGCACCCGTCGTCGTTCCGGGTCGAGCCGGTTTTCGCTTTGTGTTCTACTGAGTTTTTTTTTCCTCCACCCCCCCCCCCC